>CABFOV010001738.1:34136-47156 GCA_902141375.1 Timema poppense | reverse complement strand
CCCGGCCCCTAACCATGTAAAAATATAACAAAATCTTTCTAATTTGTTTAAAAAAACATATAGACCAACTTAACCTGGAAATAAAGGTACTATTTTGAATAAAACAGGTTCTTAAACATAATAAAATATATATTTTTACAAATTAGACTTAAAAATTAATATATCCTTTTGACTAAGTAATAACTTTTACAAACATTATATTTCATTAAGGAAAAATTTATTTTCATCTTGGGTATTCAAAGTAAAAAAATTAATGAGAATAAATTTATTAAAAGAAACTCCATAGTTTCAGCCAGTTAGTGAGCTATACAGACCAATGTTGAAAAAAAAAAAAATAGTGCTAGCATTTGCGGGGGGGCTTTATGTGGTCAGCACAAGCCCTCCTGCCATTAATCTCAATTTTAGAGTGCAGAGTCATTACTTATAGATTCAAGTAGCTCCTTATTTGTCATCACGAGGCTAAGTTGACCCTGTTCCAGTCCCATTGCTTTACAAAAACACCTGGAAGAGGCTGGAATCAAACCTGGGACCACTGGATCTGTAGCCAGGAAATATTACTGCTAGACCACAGAGGTGGTCATACATTTTTTTTTTAATTTGAATGAAAATAATATCATTATTTCAAAGAACAGGTTTGTACATTAAATTCAAATAAGGTTAGCATGGAGAAATAATAAAAAGGTGAACATTAATAAACTATTCCTACGCACCTCATAATAAATACAGCCCAGGAATATGCTTACCAAGATAGTTTGTAAATATCTTATCTAGGCGAACGCGGAGTCACCTTTTAGTGGAAAATTAATATCCATTAATTGCAAATCTTACTATGTTTGAAACCCGAACTTCAGTGTCTGAACAATAATGACATGTAAACACATCATCCGAGGGAAGAGACAAAAATACATTGTTGAAAGTATCTCACTACCACTCGCATTCAAAGAGGTAAATAATGATTTTAAAGGAGGGAGGACAAAGGGAGTAAGTAGATCAGGTGAGTAGATAGGGACCACACGTCGGCATTCCGTTTAGGGGTCTGTCCATAAATTACGTCATACTTTATTTCCATCATCCCCCTTGTTACAATTTTAGGGGTCTGTCCATAAACTACGTCATACTTTATTTCCATCATCCCCCTTGTTACAATTTTGAAAACCTTATTTTAATATTATGTCACAATATGCAGGATTCCCGCCCTTTCCCTGTTATTTAAATAGTATTTTCAATTGTAGGACCTAAATAATCCTTTTATTGAAACGTGTTCGTACGTTTATGCCAATGTCAATAATTAAAGTCGAGGAGTCGATCGCTGTTTGTTTATACGTGTGGGCGCTGTTGGGCTTATTAACAGAAAACACTGCCCGATACGCTTAATTGTAATTTGACGTCACGCATTATCTGACTTACCCTACCCCCTCGTCATGCTTGGTTACACCGAGCACTACAACGCCCACCCCCACCGCGTATGTAGATTAAGAACAGTCCCTAAAGTTTAGGCATAATATCTGTTTGACTAAACTAACATAATATTTATTACATAACAAAATCGGAATATATATATATATATATATCGGTCAATATCTAATTTCTGTTGTGACCCTTACATTCAGTTGGTATAGGTTTTTTTTGGTGACTTCACAGATTATAATTAATTTATATATAGCACATGTATATTTTGTTTAGCAACACACCATACTAGCCGTTAGGGTTGTACCCCTATGTACTAGTTACACTAACGGGTTAGGGATTAGGAAGTCTTAATTGAGATAAAATGTGCCCGCATTAGCGTGGAAGAAGAGTGAAAAACCATTTAGGAAAAACCACCCTCAAAGCACCTGACCGGGATCGAACCCCGATCTCCCCGTTTTCACCAGTTTAGTCTAACACGAAAGTAGCATCTTAGACCATGAGGCCACCGAGGCGGGTGATAATTTATTAACTGTACTTATCGCTAAGCTATAAGGTTCATCGACCACAGTTTAAAGGAAACTCGTTTCGATTCCCGGTGTTGCTAAAGACAATATTTATGATTTTTGTACAAGTTTTCCTTATATAAATATAGGAGTTATATTGACGTTAGGACCGAATTGGTGATATTTGTAGTGCTGTCATTGATTAAAATTTTTTTTAAGTTGTGTTATTATATTGACGTTAGGACCGAATTGGTGATATTTGTAGTGCTTGATTAAAATTTTTTTTAAGTTGTGTTATTGTATTATCGTGTTTATAAAATTAATTTCTTAGATTACACAGCTATAAATGATTTAGTTTTGATTTTATGATTGTCATTATTACTATTTAAGGATTACATTTATTTAAATATCTTATTCTAGAACTAGAATTTATAATGCTGCTATCAATAAAGCAAAAACGCGTTAAATTTAAAAATAATAAAATAGTTATAAAAGTTATCATTGATCTTTTTTCATACATTATAATCAGATAGGTGACCTGGTGGTCTAGGTGTAAGGTGTCGGACTTCTGTGCTGGTAGTCCGGGGTTCAATCCTCGGTCCCGGCACAGATTTATCTGATTACCAAACCCTTCCTTCTCCTCTGACAAAGACATCTTGTGAATGTGGGGAATGCCAGGCCTCCACCGTGGTTCGGAATCCCACGTTAAACTGCAGGTCCTCCATTTCATCTCACGATCACCCTACCATTACATATTCGCGTAAGTGCGCGTAACCCGAACGGGTAGTAAGACGCGGTGCTAATAATACTAATATTAATGATAGTAATAATAATCTAATGAGATGAACTCTTTATCCACCTTAGGTCTCCTCATTAAAATATTCGATTAAACTGCACCATGTGCTGTTTCAATTATCAGCGGAAGTATATCTACGGAATATAAAAAGAGATTTACCCCCCCCTGTGTTCTCTAGTTGCGCGTCCTCTGAAATCGTGGAGCTCTTGAGAAATTGGAGTGCGGTTTCCTTGGGTGGCTTTTGAGTAGTCTCTCCGGTTAGACTGGTTGCCTAGCAACTGCATGAGGAGCTTGTCGAACGCGCCATATATACACGCGAACGTATCTCGCTATTGAACAACACGCCGAGATATAGAGACGGTTGACGAGGTAGCTTCACGCAACTTTTTGAAATAAGGTCAACGAATTATCTTGTGTCTTTTTCGACTAAGCTTTTTCTTTTTGGCACCACGTACGACTAGTTAATATTATTAGCACCACGTCTTACTACTCGTTTAGGCTATACGCACTTACTCTAATGTGTAATGGTAGGGTGATTGTGAGATGAAATGAAGGACCTACAGTTTAACGTGGGTTCCGAACCACGGTGGAGGTCTGGCATTCCTCACATTCACAAATTGTGATTAATAAACGTCTTGTTAGAGGTGAATGAAGGGTTTGGTAATCAGATAAATCTGTGCCGGGACCGAGGATTGAACCCCCGACCTCCAGCACAGAAGTTTGACAGCTTACCCCCTAGACTGGCAGGTCACCCGTCTTACTAACCGTTCAGGTAGTACGCTTATGTACTAATTACACTAATTATTTTATGGATCAGGAAGGGTATATTTCGAAGAGTTATACCCGCATTTGCATGGAAAACTATTTTTTAGAAAAACCACCCTAAGTATACCCGACCGTATATTCTAACCTTGATCTCCTCACCATTGTCAGTCTAGTCTACTGCGAGAGTAGCGCGTTAGACCACAAGGCCACCAAAGTGGACATTGACATTAATTATTTGCTTCAGTGGCTGAATGGTCTTAGACTTCACTTTAGCAATAAACTAGACTACTGATGACAGGGAACTTGGGATTCGAATCCTGGTCGGATATCCTGAGGGCGGTTTTTATTAAATAGTTTTTCACTCTCCCTTACAAGCAAATGCTAGTACATTTCTTTTAAATTTAATTTAACTCATTCTTCACACATTTGTATAGTTAGTACTTACGCGTCCAAACCATTCGGGCAGTAAGACGTCCCGAGGAAAAAAAATCGGTATTTAGAGAAAATAGAGATAACGTGGGAAGAGCGGGTGACTAATAAGTAAAACCTAGGAAGATTCTGTTATAAGAGAAACATTCTGAATCATCAGTGGTCGCATGGTCTAAGGTGCTACTCTCGCAATATACCAGAATGCCGGTGACCAGGGGAGCGAGGTTTGCATCTAGGTCGGGTGTACTAAGATTGATTTACAAAATAGTTTTCCACTTTCCATTCACACAAATGGGGGTACACTTCCTCAAAACGTAGACTTCGTAATCTTAGAACCACTAGCTTAATTGTTACATAAACATGTAACTCGCGAGGAAAGAAAAAGCAGTGCTTTAATATAAAAATAGGTCAACTTGTAGGGTTACATGCTATGAGAAGAAATGGCTTAAGGATTGATGTCATAGAAGTTAAAAAAGAAGTTAGAAGAAGACCAGGATGACCACGAATGCCAACAATGGATGATCTCAAACAAAGAACAAATATAAACTTTCAGTGTCTATAAAAAGTAAACTACCGATAGAACATTCTTGAGAACGCAATATATACAAAACAATGGACCTGTTGAAAGACAGCCCACCAAATAATAATAATAATAATAATAATATAAAATAAATATTAAACAAATCTAGATATGAGTATGGAGAAAACAGGAATAGAGGGTGACATTTTCAACACCTTTGCTCAGTAGGTAGCGTTTCTCTCTACTAAGCTTAAGGTCCCGGGATAGACTCCCGGAATGGACGAAAAATGGATCAATGGTGATATGTGGGTTTACACTTTCACAGTGATGAATTAACGGCTGGCAGATGGATGCTATGTCTATTTTACTTTCAAGTTATTTTGTAAGATGTGTCCTGATATAATCGGTCAGTTCAGAAAGTGCCCGTTAAATACCTCAAATAAACGAAAATAAATAATTGTACAGCGCAACGCATAGACGTTATCTCCCTTTTATCTTAAAATATACATTTACTAAAAACACGCTGGATTTGCGAAATAAAATTATAGGTATGTACATTGTTGAAAAAAAAACTCACACCAAATATCATAAATTAAATTATATACACTGTTACTTACTTACTCTATGGCATCAGTAACTATGAACACTGTTACAGAAAGATTGAGAAAAGAGAATTAGAATCAAATTCATTTTCTAAAACCAGAATTAAAAAGTATATTTGAATGTAGCTCAGAAACTATTGGTTTTACAAAAATGTATTTAAATAATCTTTAATAGCACTACAAATCGACAATGATAAGATATTTTCGTATCTCAAATAGCTACGGAGATATGAAGAAAGTTGGTAAATTTCCCTCGTGAAAAGTACCTTAAAAGTCATTTTCATGAGAAAATGTGAGTTGTCATCGGGTTTAGATAATAAATCGTATAGCATTTAATCAAAATTGTATAGTGAATTTTGAGAAAATCCATTTGTTCTTTTTTTGCCCTTAAATTTCGGGTTGTAAATCAAATTCCAAAAACGCCTTGGGGGGACCTTATGTAAAACTCAGATACCAAGATGTAGACCAATCGGTTATATAGTTTCGGCTCCAGCCAAAGGTACAGACGGAGGGCATTACGAAAACGATTTTTTTTTCTCAGGGCGTCATGAAGCGTCGATATTTATCAAAATCTCGATTTTTTTTTTTTGCCATCACAATACTTTCTCTCGGAGGTGTATATTTTAAAAAGGAGTAGGACTATACCACATTGATATACCCGTGAGAAACTGCATCAGCGTGGTATTTTTTTTTCAAGCAATGTGTCTTACTATTCTTTTAGGTCATACTTCTATGTATTAGTTACAATATTGTGTTAGGGATTAGGAAGGATCAATTAAGATGATGTGCATCCGTATTTGAACGGAGAGAGAGAGTTAAACCATTTAGGAAAACCAGATTCAATCCACCCAACCAGGATCGAACCCTGACCTCCCCGTCTTCAGCAGTCCAGTATAACATGAGAGTAGAGCGTTAGACCATTCGGCAGCCTAAGCGGGTTAGTCTAATGGGTTAGTCTGATATACGGATAAGGGGAAGGTAAGTGACCATTGATACATTTTTTTCAACTTGGAGTTTAATACATTATGTTAATCTTGTATATTATAGGCCTAAAATTGAATTTCTTAAGAACGGGTGTTTTTTTTTACACAGTTTTCAACCCTTACGTCCTTTTCTTCCATCCCACTCTTACATTACTCCCATATCCTCAGTATTCCATCAGTGCGCATAGCTTCCATTTGATAGTCTTCCATCACCAAAACTTGGAAGAAAAAAAACATATTACTAGTCCAAGATCCTCACTATGATTGGTGAGTTTCTAGGTGATATTTCAAGTTCAAGTCCAAGTTGTATCTCATTTCTTAAGAGCGTTTCTCACTTTTGATTAACCGAAAAATTAAAGGCAATAAGACAACGCTTCAACCACAAAACGAACCGAGGTGGGATTTTCTAAATTATTTGTTTGACAGCAGAAAACGTATTAGTTTCCGTGAAATAGCTTACTTTTATTTTAAAATAAGTGATTTAATTTTTTTTTTTAAACTTTTATAAAATGGAATAACTGATTTTAATATCACTGTCTTCTATTGAATTATCCAAGCAAACACTCAATGCGATGCTATTTCCAGTCAGAGCAGTTTTACTTTACTGCTGATATAGATGCAATCTGTAATTTAAACAACCTCTTTTTTTTAAATCACCACGTATTAATACCTTCACTTACTACCTATACGCATATATTAAAATTACTCCAATGGGCTAAGAAAGGGGAAGGAATAATTTTGGAGGTTATATACGAGAATTCGGGTGAAAGGAGTGTGGGAAAATATTAATGAAAAAATACCTCAGTAGACCCAACTGAGATTAGAACCCTAATATCCCATTCATCGACAGGGTCACCTAACAAGAGAGCGACGCCTTAGACTGTTCGGCCATGGAGGTGTGTTTAACGGCCTCTTACTTGCTCTATGGCATTAAGAACTCAGTTAATTGTCACACCTATAAAAGTATGCCAACTATCCCTAGTTTAAGCTAGTTTCAATCAGTCCAACTCATCACACCCTCTCTCTCTATACTGACCTAGTTCTATCCACTCCACCTCATTACACCCTATCCTTATATTGAGCTAGTTATAGCCTTTTAACCTCATTACGCCCTATCTCTTTCAAGTTCATTTTAATGTTATCCTCCCATATGAGTTAAGATCTTCCCGATGGACTCCAGCCATTGGTTTTACAAATCAATACCCTGAACACGGTTCTAGATTCTCCCATTCACGCTTCATGCCCTGCCCACCGTAATCTACTTGTATGATCATCCTTACAATGTATTGTAGTGAGTACAGGATATGTAATTCGTCATTATGTAGCATCCGCCACTCCCCAGTGTCCTCATACTATTCTCGACCCTATGTTTTCCTAAGCACTTTGTTTTTGAGCACCCTGAATTTTTTTTCGTCATGTAAGATAAGAGATCACGTTTCACACCCATAGAGAACATAATAATATTTAGAACCGCGTCTTACTACCCGTTCGGGTTATACGCTTTAAGTACTAACTACGCTAATGGGTTGGGAAGTGGGAGGGTTGAATTAGAGGAAGTGAACCCGCATTTGCGTGGAGGGAGATTGGAAATCCATTTAGGAAAAACCACCCTCAGTTCACCCGACCGAGATTCGAACCTCGATCTCCCCGTCCTCAGCAGTCGAGCTTAACACGACAAACGCGTTAGCCTACTACGCCACCGAGGCGGGTCATAGAGAACAACCGGTAAACTTATTGTTTTTTTTATTATGAGTTGTACACTCCTGGTCAGCAGGCAATTTGTCAACAACTTTCTGACCGAGTAATAGCATACATTTCAAGATTGTATGATTCTGTTTCCTTATAATCGTCCTAAACTGTGTTCTCTGTTTTAACAGCGGAACCTGTTACCTTATTAGCCTCTAGTAAAATGTTTGCATTTCTTGTGACGGCTTCCTTACTAATTACCAACAAAGCTAAATCATCTGCATATCCTAATAATTGTAATGCGCCGTTTAATGTCAAACTTTATTTACTCTATTACATTACCCTAAACCCTACTCTAAGGACAGATTGAAAGGTAATGGGGGAAGTACATCTCCTTGTTTCAGTCCAATATGTGTTTCGAAAACATCTAATCAAGACGTCTCAGGGGTCAATAATATGAAATAGTGAGCTTATGTAGCTACTACTATTTTTCTAATTGGCGTACGAAGGTTCATGAGCCTTTCTTTTCATTTGTTAAACGCAATAGTAGTCTTTATACCTTGACGATTCGCGTGGAAAGTGAGAAAATACGGCCGCCTGGTGGCAGGTGATAGCAACAGTTTGAAGTAATGAGGATGTTTTGGTATTTCATAAACGGTAATGAAGAATTTCTGAAGGGGGAGGATGTTGTGGTTTCAACAACCAATTTCCGGTGATGGGTTCTCTCGTTCATGTGAGAGGGAAAGGGAAAGGGGAGGCGGGGGGAGGGTTAGTAGACAAGTATATATGTGTATTTCACCTTCTGGAACTCTTGAAGGTGGAAATTTCATTTGGTAACCACATGACTGTAAAGCTATGTGAACTTATTTCATAAGGGTGACATGAAATCTGATTAAAATAAGAACACTCTAAATTGCAGGCATATGAGGGAAGAGGGGGTGGAGGGGAGGTGGAAGTTAAAATGTATATTGTATGATGAAATACTTTGTAAATTGTTTCTTATCCAAATGGTTTACCTTTTCCTTATTAATTGTAGTTTTTTTTAACATTTGTAACAAATAGATAATAATAAGGGGATTATTTAACAAAATCATAATAAAATATATTCTAACGACAGTAACTTATACGGGTTTTATGGTTTATTCATAGTTTTAAGAAATAATCTTGCCTTTTAATGTATTGTGTTTTAATTTATGTAACAACCTTTTTATAACTATAACTATTAACAAAATAATTAAACTATTGATTATATTGTAATTTATCCACCAATCATGTTTAAGGAAAACTTATTGTGCTTTGATTAATTATTTAATTAAGAAATATTGCTCTTGTGAAGAGTAAAATTTCCATCAGTTTATCTATAGTGAATAATCCAATATGCATAGTTTAAATATATATATAAATATTTTGTTTACTTGGAATAAGAACATATCATTAATAACAACAAAAACAATCTAGAGTGAAAATAATTTTGTAGATATATTACACAGTGTGAGGAAAAACAACAACATGAAATGTATTAAGATAATTAACTACTATATCCATACAATCAATATCGGCATGGAGGTGTCCAATACTACCTTTTACTGATTAATTAAAAAGTAAAAGATAGCTGCTTCGATGTTGTTAGTTCTGTAAACAGTTCTAATATCAACTTTTCTTATCAGTGTGAATATAAATCATATGCTTGTGTGTATATGAAACTTGCTCTGTACAAATATAATGCACACATTATCTATGTTTGTGTAACGGGACCAGTGTGTTTGTGTTCAAGCAGCGTATAGGAGGATTTGAATTGATTAGAGGAGCACTAAAGCGCGTTCGAACAAACTCAGGAATATCAGTTACCCATAACAAAATATATATTATTTAAGAGGTGGGACGAAATAAAACATGTAAACTAAGGATGTAAAGGGGAAATTAAAAAAAGAAAAACCTACTCGCATGGCTTGCAATGTGCAATAAATATCAAGGTGGTTTGGTCTCATATTCTGGTGATGGGGATGTCAGGGTTAAAATCTCCGGGTGTGTTCTGAGGTTTTTCTTGCCCAACAGTCTTTTAGAGTTCCTTCTAGGCAAGTGCTGGTACATTCCCTTTAAATTTTAACATACTCTTACCCTATTAGTGTAATTCAGTGTGGATGGCTCAGATTTGAAAAAAATAATATTAATACAAGATTGGCATTTAAAAACCTAATTTGAGCAAATGATATTTGAAAAAATAATATATAAGATATATGTGTATACATATTTACCACACAATACAATATAAACTTCTTTAAATAAGATAATATAATAATTTAATTAAAATACATCTTATTCTGAATTAATGTTTTTTATTTTTAGAAATCAAGTACCGGTATTACATTTTTAGTAAGAAAAAACATTTTTGTAAATATTATTGGTTTATTCTGTTCTGTATTACATATTTTAATTTTATATATATTTTGGAGTCATTAACACCTACTTTTCTTGGATAAATAGTAAATTGGGAAGGATAAAAGTTATTATTTTAAATCTAATAAAGCACAAATAAATATTTATATAGTATAATCATTGGTATGCACCTACATAGTTTTGTCAGCTTGTATTATTGTTCGAATGGTTAAATTAAATCGCCTTGTTTCTTCAATAATACATATCAACTACCAAATATTGTTTGATCAAAAATATTAATACTTTATTATTTTTCAGTAACTTCTCTTCATAAATTCAAAATTGTGTGTTCTACAGTTTTTATAACCAACGAAAGAATATTATTAATAGCGCCTGTAGAAAATTGAGTTCTCTCTACACAATACTCTACTGTATAGTGGCGTAGTCTATACACTAGGCTATTTAATTTTAAAAAACTTAAACAAGTTTAACACAATATTGTCCTTCCAGTTACCCCTACTCAAATAAATTAGTCATAAATCTGATTAATAAACTCAAAAACCTAATACGGCTGGCTATAGTTCAAACCAACGCTATAAATTTAAAATGCGGAAACTTCTGCGACCATTGAAAGGATGGAAGTCCTTAAAACAAATTTTGAGCAACAAAACCCCCCCATTAAAGTAAAATTCAATCCAATGCATATATGTCATATTCATATAATGCTCTAAATTATACCTGTTGCTACCCTCTCTCTCGTGGGCCTTGTTAGGATTAGCTTGGTGGGATGGGTTGGTAGTGGTAAATATTATTATTACTAGCACCACGTCTTACTACCCGTTCAGGTTATACGCACTTACGTGAATGTGTAGTGGTAGGGTGATTGTGAGATTAAATGGAGGACCTATAGTTTAACGTGTAATCCGAACCATGGTGGAGGCCTGGCATTCCCCACTATTCACAAGATGTCTTGTCAGAGGTGAAGGAAGGGTTTGGCAATCAGATAAATCTATGCCGGGACCAAGGATTGAACCCCGGAATCTCAGCACTGAAGTCCGACACCTTACCCCTAGACCACCAGGTTACCCTAGTGTCAAATAAGTGTGGAGATCTTTTAATATTGTTTATTGAAATTGATCAATTAATCTATTAATGTATAGTGATATAGATTATAAAACTAATTGAAATAGATTATAAAAAGGTATTCGTTCTGTCAATGTCTCTACTCATCAGTTTGTGCCCTCCCCTATCTTCAGCTTGTGTCTAACACCCGACCGTCCAACAATGCATTGTTGTTATCTAACTCTTGACTTCTAGGATTGGTTTCGGAGTCCCTCGTCGTACAGAACAGTTACTAAAGCTGTAGGATATTCTCTCCACAAGTTGGTTACACTTTGTAGCTGATTATATAGAACACCTTGGACTAGCCCCACTAACAATTGGCGTACGTCTATCTGCCACCTCCTCTCCTTTCTTAAGGTCCAATAATAATATTTAGCACCACGTCTTACTACCCGTACGGGTTATACGCTTTAAGTACTAATTATGCTAATGGATTAGGAATTGGGAAAGTTGAATTAAAGGAAGTGAACCCGCTTTTGCGTGGAGGGAGAGGGGAAAACAATTCAGGGAACCCCTCAGTTCACCCGACCGAGATTCGAACCTTGATCTCCCCATCCTCAGCAGTCAAGCTCAACACGACTAGCGCGTTAGCCAACTACGCCACCGAGGCGGGTAAAGGTCCAAAACTCACTGTTATACACATGAAGGAAGGATGTCCCCCCTAAGATACTAGTTTTTACAACGCTCCAAACAACTGATGTTTAAAAACATGACCGAGTGTGAAAACTTGACTGCTGAGTCAGGCGCGGTGAAATTGTGAGTTCTTTGAGCTTATCTCGTACTTCCATGCTCTAGCTTGACTAAGGCTGCAAACTATGACATATCCAATACATGATATAAGTAATAGAACTATATATGTTAACAAATATAACTTTTATAATAATACCAATAATTGTTGTTATATACATATATATGTCAAATATAGAAGCTTAGTGCACTTAGCAAGGTTACGAACAGCAACTCCCTCACAATCATAAAACTAGACAAGATGAGGCTAAGGTGCCCGCCCCGGTCAGCGAGAAAGTATCAATCACTGTCATGTCACGTGGATTAAGGTGCGGCAGAAGGGAGCGTAGGTAATTTTTACAGAGTTTTCATAGAATTGACATTTCTTGACTAAAATAAATCAAATATTTCTCCGGTAGTAGCATAGAGTTTATTTTTCTACACATGCTAATATCAACAGATCTTGAATACCTTTCAAGGGTGTCCTGGAATTTTGTCAAAACTTTTTCTCTTTTTAAATAAAGTTTTGACAAAATTCCAGGACACCCTTGACAGATATTCAAGATCTGTTGATATTAGCATGTGCAGAAAAATAAACTCTATGTTACTACTGGAGAAATATTTGATTTATTTTGGACAAAATAGTAATGCTATAAAAACTGTAAAATTACTCGCGCTCTCTTTTGCCGTACCTTAAGATAAGTGAATTGTGCCATTTTCTGAGACTAATTCTCTGTTCTATCTAAGCTTATTCTCTCTTTCCCCCCTCATTTACAACCACACTTTGTCATATCAATAAGAAAGAGGGTAAAGAAAATTACTGAACTTCTAACCTCAAGGTGACGAGCAAGGACCGCTCATTGTTCTCAAATATCTTAAAATTTTCTGTTGTGAGCTTATCTAAAAATTACTGTATTTATTAGAAAAAGGTTAAATTTAGAGCTCTTTTTCATACAGCCTATTCTCATAGCTCCACAGATATGCTATTCTATCATCTTCACACACTCTTTTTCTATTAATAAAATTCAAACTACAGGGTTGTTGAGGAATAAGAGCCCTCTTAGAATCATTCGACTTTTTTTTTTTTTTGGCGTGTTTCATA
>CABFOV010001738.1:11279-33967 GCA_902141375.1 Timema poppense | reverse complement strand
TGTAATGTAGGTTTTTTTTTTTTACGAATATCACTACCCGTTTTGACTAGACACATGAATAGCAACTACACTGGTGTGGGTGAAACGAGGTAGGTTTAATTGAGAGAAAACTTACAAAATATTTTTTCGAAAGAAAAGAGGATACCCTTTAGGAGGAAAAATACCCTTAGTATACCCACCCATGTTTCAAATACCGACTTCCCTGTCACTGGAAAACCAGAGTTTTGTGGGTACAAATAATATTCATTTAAAAAATTAAAAAATATAATCAAGAGTAATTTTTTTATCATAGTTGAAATTTAGCTTTACCCTTTGAAACAGTTTAAAAGGACGTCACCCTTAAGAGAGGAAAAAGGGGTTTTCGCTGTTCTAGCAATTAACGTCACTCCGACTGTACGTAAATCAATGAGATGCCAACTCTTGGGACACCACGACGTACCTCGCCCACTGCGAGCCAATCATGGGAGAGAATTAATTATTGGTCAGTGACAAGGCCAGACCATCGCGGTAATTCCATTTTCGTGTCAAGTTACGCTAAGAATTTCCATAAATCGTTTAACGTCTCTTGTGAAGATTTCAAAGGAAACAAGATAAATGAGATTGCCGTTTGCGGATTTTTTTTTTCTTTTGTTTTGTTTTAACCGTTTCTTACTACCCACACAGAATATCTGAACGCTTACTCTAATGTATAATGAATAGGAAGGTAGAATATATAGGAAATGTACCTGCATTTACTTAGAATGACACTGAGAAACAATTTAAAGAAAAAACTTCACACCTGACTGAGATACTAAACTTTATCTCTTTGTCATCATTTGTCAAGTTTTTTTTATCATCGAAGTGGGATATGTTTTATCAAAATGATGATTGAACAGCTATTGAAACCCAAAATTAAACATTTTGTTAAAAAATAGTATATATATTGAATTCAATATTTTACAAGCCCTAATCTCCAACCTGTATTTTAATTTTAGCTAACAATCCCGAATCTCGAATCTAAATCTTACCCTTAGAAAGAAATAGTACACATAAAAGCCTTAATTCAATAAAATTATGTATACGTTACCATAGAATATACGAGGATTATTTAAATGTGTTAAATTAAATTATGTTATATTTTGTAACGATACATTCACCATAATGTTGGCACATTCGGAAAAAAATAATTATATTAATTAGGCTCTTAACGTTAGAGGGGCTACCCGCCTCGGTGGCGTATTGTGCTAACGCGTTGGTTTATTGTTGAGCTAGACTGTCGAGGATGGAGAGATCAAGGTTGGAATCTCGGTTGGGGAAGTTGAGGTGGTTTTCCATAAAGGGTTTTCCACACTAGCTCCACGTAAATACGCGTTCACTTACTCTAAATTCAACCCTCCCAACTCCTAATCCATTAGCGTAATTAGTACTTAAGCGTATAGCCCAGAGGTGTAGTAATACGGGGCGCTAAATAATAATAATAATAATAGTTATTAGAGGGGCTACTGTTTTTATTGGTAGTTTTACCACCCATAAACAGTAGAGAGATTGCCATGCACTGGCTCGGATTGGATCTAAAACTTCAAGGTCGGATGGAAAAAAATTAATCATTTTGCCAGCAAGTAATATTTTGACTAATTCCGATGGATTCCGAAGCTATTCGCATGCATACTCAGCACTTGACTGTTGCATTATATACAATCGCACTTAGTTTACACCTGTTGATATATATCGTTTACTTCAAAGGAAATGTATTTCGATTGTAAAAAAATACGTTTGGATCAATAGATGACTGCATTGTCAGTAACGGACAGATGGTGTAAAGTTCGTTCACGTTAGGAGTTTACCTGGGAAAGGACTTTTTTCCCTACCAGAAATCTATTATATAGTAGGATATTGGTAAGAAAAAAGACCTTTCAGAGGTAAACTCCTCCCGTGAATGAAGTATAGGTCCAAATTGTGGCTGGAACCATTATGGGTGGTTTTATGTTTATGATTTACCCCTGTGGTTTTACCATCTCCTTTTACTTTCTCACTATCTTACAGGTGGAGAAAGTATTGTGATAGTGAAAATATTTTGACGAATCCTGACCTTTTAATACCCCCGAATCCAATTAGGTGGTTTTTGACTTTCCGTTTGTCTATCTACCTCAAACTAGAGCCTAAACTATTTTACCGATATGGCTAAAACTTGGTATATAGGATTTTCATAGGGTTGCCCCGAGGTATTTTTGGAATTGGATATATAACCCTAAAATTAAGGGTAGTTTACCGAGTGGCAAAAAGAGAAAAAGTCGATTTTCTTAAAACCGGTCTATCGATTTTGATTATATTTCATTTATAAACATTTATAAATATTCCAAACAAATGGCTTCTCTCAATATTTCGGTAAAATGACTTTAAGGGCTCCGGTCTGATGGGTAAATTATATTTTTTTATAATATATCTTAAACTATTTGAGATAAAATAACTTATCGTTACAAATATGTAGGTCTCTTTATAATACAAATATTTTATTAGAAGCATATTTTTATAAAACTAATAACGTTCAAGCTATACGTATATATATATTTAACTTTTCGAACACAAAAGGTAAAAGTATTGCGACTGCAAAAGAAAGTCTAACCTGAAATGTTGATGGATGTCGACGTCTCAAGACCCCTAAGCCCAAAAAAGCGGTCTTTGCAATTAAGTTTGTCTGTGTGTCTGTTTAAAATTAAAATTAAGAGTAGTTTAAGAAAGAGCGAAAAGATATAAAATTGATTTTCTCAAAATCGACTAAAGATTTTCATTAAAATTCGTATCTAGGTGTTGATTAAGATTATAAATAAACTCGCTATTTTCATTTTACCATTAAAATTAATTTTATGGTATTTTACAGAAGCAGAAACTTCCGTATCTCCGCAACTATTTGAGATACTAAATAACTTATCATTGAAAAATTGTAATACTATTAAAAATAAAAAACTTTTATTTGAAATATATTTGTATAAATCCTACATTTTCTGATATATTGGCAAATATATTAATAAAGTTTTGTGAGCTTAAGTTGTAAAGAGACTCTACTTAAGTTGCGCAATAGTTCTCCAATGCCATAGAGTAATTAAATATAAGGAAGTCTCTAAAAAAGCTGTTCTTTTTTCTTTAACCTCTTAGGAGAAATGTTTGTACAACAATGATTTATATCTATTTTAGTCTTAATAGTCAATATTTACATTTTTTATTTGTCAAAATTTATAAATGAGGAATTTAAAAACAACTAGTATAAAATAGGGCTAATCACTAAATGAAAGATTTGCAACACCTAATAAAATGACGAAAATTTTAACAGGAAGTTGAAATTTTAATACGAAGTGTTTACCCTTGTGGACCCAACATTGCTATTTTTTTTATCGGTCCAAACATACAAATGAGGACATTAATTCTTTAAAAACAAAATTATTAAATTTAAACCGGGACTAAAAAAAGTGTTACATAAGTATAGTGTAATTTATGCTTGGGATTGCTAGAGTATATTATTTTGTTTAATATATATTACGAGCTTTGAGTAAATATCTCCATTTTCAAACAATAGAGCGAGAAAGTCTGTGTGGAGGTCCGTACCATTTATATACTTTGTTGCAGATGTCGATTTTGCATAATGGCATCTATTCTAAAATAAATACTAAAAAATCAGATTATTTATAATTATAGGTTTAATCAATTACTATTCTAAATTAATTTTAAAGTGAGGTGGAAGGGGGGACGAAACACTTATTTCACAGAATTTTTTATAGCAAAACATTTATTTATCCAAAATAAAAATTAAATATTGCTCCAGTAGCAACTTTTTCTGATATCACCCTGTGAAGAAAAATTAACTAGTTGTTGAATATTTATCAAGGATGTCCTGACAGATTTTCTGTTCGTTTAAAAGGTTTCTCATTTAATGGCGCTATGCTCCTCATTCAACAACTGTTGATATCACAAGACGAAGAAAATTAAACTAAAGATTGATACTGTAGTAATATTTTATTTATTTTGGCCAAAAAAAGTATTGATATAAAAACTGCAAAAACACCGACCATTTCTACAGTCCCCTACCTCCCCACATTAACTATCAATATAATAAATAAGTAAGTAGTTTACGACAATTATTTATCATCACAATTTTTTTACGATGTTCAGTTTGATAATTTAATGTTTAAAATCGTTATGAAAGTAGATATAACAAAGGGTAAATATTTTGAAAGTTATAACAAACAACGTTTTTGGCCATAAAAGATAATTTTTTATTGATTTAAGAGACACATTTGTTTTAATCTTCTTCACATACCGTGCTTGAATATTTGTAAAGGGTATTATTTGATCTGACCAAGACTTTTTATTTTAATAAAAAAAACGAATCAGGTCAAATATCGTGATGAAAATGACAAATTAGTTTTAACATACGTTTTATATAAAAATAAATTGTTAGCTAATCAAAGCGGCTGAAGTGATTTTGTATTTGTTAAGATCAAAAAAGTTTTTATTCTCAAAAATGAAATTTCGTAAAAATCTGCAAAAATATTTACCTTAACCTTTGTTCCATTTCCCAACCACCTTAATTAGTTGGATTACTGTTAAAAAATTTAATGAAACCAATGCTAGTCTGACTATCTGGAAGCTTTGCTGTTCCTATACAGACATTAAATAAATTGTAACTTAATCATATTTTATTTAGTTCACTGCTTCATAGGTAATTTTTTTTAAATTGTTCTCTGCTTTAAATTAATTTCTAGTGGAATTCTTCCCGTGTGTATTTGTAAATTATACGAGAGCTTTTACCACTCTTTATTTTAGCCTCATTTTTTACATGAAGAGCTTGCCTTTTTTAAAAAAAAAAAACTTCCAGCATTTGAATGAGTTATACTACATTCTGTTTGTTCTCTTTCATTGAGAAGAACAATTTACTTCTACTTCCAACACTAATGATATCCTGACCAGTTTTTTTTAAGGCAAAACTTTTTTTTGTGCGTGCTTTAAAGTGAGTTTGTTTTGATTTTGTTTTTCGTGCAAGCGGATATGAAGTGACCCCCAGAGATGAATAAAAAATCAGAGCCTTGTAATGTAAACTATATATATATATATATATATATTACTTCCATGTTTGACTAAAATTTTAAAATAGATTTTACTGACTCTTAGGTTTGGTTTTGCCACAGAAGATCTATTTAGATATTTGAGTCACCATATCTCTTATCGACTACATAATTAAAGGTAATAAATACCCTTTTCAAAGATATTATTCATACTTTCAAAACGTTGCAATGCTGTTAAAACAGGAATGAACAAAACTTGGTTTTCTTGATACTGTATAAGTTTTACATGTTTAATCACTCTAATTAAGTTGTGATAACGAAGGTATAGCTTATAGGAAATTTATCTCATCTGTGTGAAAGCAGATGGGGAAACCATTTAGAATTATTATTATTATTATTATTATTAGCACTGCGTCTTACTACCCGTTCGGGTTATACGCACTTACGCTAATGTGTAATAGTAGGGTGATTGTGAGATGAAATGGAGGACCTACAGTTTAACGTGGAATCCGAACCACGGTGGAGGCCTGGCATTCCCCACATTCACAAGATGTCTTGTCAGAGGTAAAGAAAGGGTTTGGTAATCAGATAAATCTTTGCCGGGACCGAGGATTGAACCCCAGCCGCCAGCATAGAAGTCTGACACCCTACCCCTAGACCGCCAGGTCACCCAAACCATTTAGAAAATCTGAGCTGTGTACACTCAGAGCCGGTTTTTGATCCCTGACCTCTCCACCCCCAGTTAACCGTAATTGGGGGTACATTTATTTAGCGTGCTTACCGGTGCAGATGAGTCCAACCCTAGATCAGGCACATAATTATTTTAAATTTTTTTTATTCTATGATTTAGTCGTACTACTCAGGGTTTTAGGATTGGATTGCCTATCAAATTTTTGGGGATATTAAATATATATAGTACGATGCAATATATATTCTGAATCAAATCTTTAAAAAATGGTTTATTAGTAAATTACCCTTTAAAAAAACTTTTTTTCATACTAACATAATATCTTAATATTTATATGAACCACTTTTAAGGTGAGGTTGTATAGAACGTTAGCTAAGAGGAATGTTTTTTTCAGTTTTTACAGCAAAACTTTTTTGGTCAAAAGAAATCAAACAATCCTCCAGTAGAAACATACTTGAATATATCTCTCAAGGTTGTCCTGGAATTTAATGACAACTTTTTTCTTTTTATTTAAAAAGTGTCTCATCTAATGCTACTATGCTAATCACAGATATTCAAGAACTGTTGATTTGAAGAAAATTAAGCTCTATGTTTCTACTGAAGCAATATTTTATTTATTTTAGCCAAATATTGTTATGCTAAAAAACCACATCCCTACCTTACTTAAGATATATAGTTTTAACAAAACTGAAAGAGTTATTAAAATATTCAACTCTACAAAATCAATCATCGGCAAACGAGCCCTTTTTTTTCAGGAAAAAGAATATACATTTTGATATAACAATTAAAAAAGTTTCTAGATATTCATTTATAACAAATTCATGATAGCTATCTAGACTAAATATTTTAATTTTTATAAATTCAGATCTGTTTTCTACTTTATTTTGAGGCTAGAATACAAGTCTTAATTTGTACCTCGGATATTGTGATGTAATTTGCCACCCTACCTTGTATATCCCTATATTTTTATAATTTTTGGGAAAAATTTCCAATTTATTTTTGTTTGAAATTAAGGACTTCAAAGTTTGGCCGCTGTGTCACCGGCCTTACTAATAACACTATTTGCATCCATTCAATAAAATAAAACGACTGATGGAACATTGTATAACACTGTTTTAAATAATTTAAATAAGGAATTTTGATTTAAGGAAGAACACTTACATTTTATCAAACATATTAATTATCCTTCTAATAAGTGTGTTTAACTCTCGTTGTATTTATAATCAACGTCGACCATGTTTGTTTTAACGCATGCGCAGTTCTATCGAACAAGTGAGTAGTGGATCTTGTGATTGTAAAAGAAGTAAAAAGAAGAAACAAGGCTCGATGTAAATAACTCAAAACCAGCGCGCTTTTCGATTTTGACAGATAGAAATAAACATTTAATTCTCTTATGAAAACATTGTTCACATTCATTGGGATATATTTCAATATTTATATTAAACTTGCATTGTATTTGATTTTATACCTAGTCCATAGCCAACATTTTATCTTTTGTTTTTATATATTAGTTTTCTCTTTGGACTTGGAAGTAAAGAATAGAACATTTTTAAATTTGATTTTGGAAGACTTTCTGAAGGACATGAGGTCTTCTTCCTCGGTGTTGATTTAACATGGAGCCAAATCTATGGAGCTTCTAATTCAATTTATTTTAAAGTGAATTAACGGTTGTAAATTAAAGTACAAGTAGCAAAAATGGAAAGCTAAATGTGTGTAAGAACTAGATTGTTTATTTTCGTTTGAATTGTGGAAGAATTTGCATTATTAAAGTGAAACAAATGTCTGAAGTTGGTGTTTCAATATGGACTAATTCATGGGTGAGATCAAGCCAACACTCCAACTTTAAATTTTTTTTTTCTCTCCTATCAAAATCAGAATTAATGTAAGAACTTTCAGAAAGACAGACTAATGAAGGGAATTAAGTAACATTTTATTTTATGTCTAATTATTAATTTTATTGATTATATATTATTTTTCTCTTCTTTTTAGTTTCAACAATATTATTTTATACTTTGTTAAATTAGAATTAGAATCATCCGGAATTTCATAGGTAGGGTTGGGATGTGGTAAACAGGGAAACAATAATAAATCCACAAAAATTCCAACAATTGTTATTTTATTACATTTATTTTTATTGTAGTCTAAATTACATTTTATTTCAACAATCCATTTTTATCTAAATTGCTCATGTTTTATTTTAAGATTTCCCAATGGTCTCGAGTATTGAGAGTCGTCGTGCCACGGTATGAATCAGCCGAGGTTAATGTTTTTCTTTGGATTATTTTTTTTTCTCCTAGATACTATGGGTGACGCCCAACAAAACCACAATTTTTATACATCTTATTGTTAACTATTGTTACATAAACAAGATTCAGAAGACACTGATATTAACCAGAAAACTATATAAAATTTATATAATACACATTCTTCTTCTCTTTTAATTTTTCATTACAATATGACAATAGTAATTCTGACAATTGAGTTTGGAAAAAAAATCATAAATCCCTAGATGGTTTAGTTTTGGATACTGTCGGACATACAGACATAAAGACAAATATAATTTTAAGATACCAGTTCTTGAGTGTGGGGGTATATCAAACATTAAAATCCATTATATGCTTGTGGTCTTAAATGTGCACGATTACAATGTTTTATCTATAAAAGAAAGTAAGAAAAATCCTTTAATAAACTTAGGTTGTGATATTGGTTATTATTTTATCCTATTATTGAATATATGTTATTTTATTGTAAAAACAACATATAATTTGTTAGCTTATTTATAGTATCGCTACTACTAATATAGTATTTGTGTTTATAGAGCTTACTTCAAACGTTCTTGGAAAAAAAAAACACCTCAAACAATGTATGATTAGAAGTTAATCATTTACTTGTTTAACGTATAACTTTCTGCTCTATTTTGAAACAACCTTAACTCTGAAGGAGAACAAACGTTCCATCAAATCAATGTGAGCACACTTTAGGTCCCGTTACACGTGGCATTACTTTGGAGAAACGATCCAACGTAGAAAGAGAGAAGAAGCAGGAGAGAAGGAAATAGACGAGAAAGCAGAAGAACAGAACAAAGTCTTGAGAAAGACGTTTATTACAGGTATCCAGCCTAATAATACCCCACTCACTCACCCTTTCTCACATCACCCATTCTCTCACATAAGACACACACTGGGTGTCCATGAAGTATAGATGCATAAAGAAATTAACTTAAATAACTGTTTTTAGAAGAGATTAAGTTCTTAAAATTTGATAATGGCATTTAAGATTTAAAAAAAAAACGTTAAACGTATATTTTATACTAGGGACTAGGCCTGTCTACAACAGGTACAATTTCAGACTTCTCCCAAAGTTTTTCCTCCGTTTATTCGATTTATTTTCATATTTTTAGAAACCTGAGGTGATATGAATGTCAGGTGACCGGGACTTTTATTTTTTCAAGTTTCATTTTTTTTATACATAATTCCATAAGGGTTTTAATATTCAGTTGTAAATTGTTTGATTTGGACAAGTAGAAACATGCTGACAAATGGTTCCTTTTACAGATATTAAGCTCTAAAACCGGGATAAAATAAAAGGTTTTCTTTTAACTTGCGCTGAATCACCTAAAATGCTCTTCTAAGTTCTCCCATGTAGAAAATATGACTTCAGGTCTAAGCCTATATATGAGTGGCATACTATTTAAGTAAAAACACCCCCATTAAACATAACCAGGATTCAAACTCCGTTTTCTCCATCTTTAACAGGCCGGTCTGACACGAAAGTGATGCCTTAAACCATTTGGCCACTAAAGGGGTTAGGGGGCGTATAATTTTAATACTTAGACATAATTTGAAAATTCTAAATTGAAAACGAGGGAACTATTTTTGATTTAAAGTTAACTTTCCGACGTATCCCAAATTTATGGACACGCTGTATTACGATTCTATCTCTTACATTTTCTCTCGCGTGGTATTTCTAATGTTCTGAGGAGAGACGCACTTCCATGAATAGGCTTTTCCAGAAAGGGTTTGAAAGGGCTAAAGCCTTAGCTTATTTCAACAGCATCGTCCTTACATTTAATAGCTTGATGTATTTACAATCACCGCTGCAGCTAAGTTAGAAGAGCTTGTAGAGATTTGTATTAAGCCCAGGTAGGGTGTGTGTACTAATTGGAAAAGGGAAAGGTGAAAGAGGGGATAAAAGGGGGGTGGGAGATGTTTAATGTTGATAATTTTCTTCTCTTGCCATCGTAATAATTGCCTACTCACCAATAAATAATCCAATTATGTCTATTTTTTTGTGTAAAAATACTTAATAAAATAAAATTAATTGCAATAGGTGTAAAATTAACTTTGGCACGGATATAGCCGTGTGCAGGGATTATACCTAAATTCACATGTCGAGGTATCATTTTTCAACTATTTTTGGAAAAAATATTAATTGGTTGGAGCTTAGCGTGAGGGATTATTATTTTAACTACTAAATTTGGTAGTTGGATTATCTAAAATGTTTATCAGCCTCCGTTTAGGTCTAATGGTCAGAGTTGATGACTACAGACCCAGATGTATTGGGTTCGATTCCCAGCGCTTCCAGATTTCTCTGTGAAGCAGTGGGTTTGGAACGGGACTACTCCGATTCATGACGACAAATGAGGAGCCATTATAATTTAAAAAAAGGACCATTTCCAGTCTATACAACTGAGACAAACGGCCGGAGGGTTCACTGTGCTGACCACATTTTATAAAACTATAAAGCCACATTGCAGACTCATTCACTGGCATTAATAATGTTTACCCACTTCCAGGTGAGCTAGAAACTTGAAATTTGGCAAAATTTTAGCTTATATCCCATAACTGACGGATAAATTACATATAAAGTTAATTTTTTAACCCCCGAAAAAAATTCAAAATGGTGGAGCAACTTTAAAGTCGGTGTGGACCTTTCTTTGAAGGTCTCTTGTGGCTAAACGATAAGACCTATCAAAAAACGGCCCTGGTATTACATTAGTTTACATCCACTTGCAAAGAAAACTCACAGGAGGATGGGGGGCGTAGCCCCCAACGAGCAAAGCGAGTGGAACTATGCACACGCCAATGTCAGCTCTATCTTTGCCAACAAGCGGCGGCCGCTCCGTATGTATAACTCGCTTGTGGGTTTACGACATGAAATTATTTTCATAAATAATTGTTGTTAATTCGAAGAAACTTTTTTATCTTTATACACGTGCTTCTTTTTAATTAATCTTAAATGGTGTAGAAACATGTTTTAATAACGTCTGTCCACGACAAAGTTAGGCTACCCATTTATTATGTTCTCGTTACTCTTATTCTCCAAAATGTACACTTAAATTTAAAGTAAGGTAAGCCAATGATTTGTCCTTCCTACCCACAGGTGAATAAAATACATTTAACAAACGAAGTTCTGTTTTTGTTTATTAAAATTTATAGAGAGGATACGTTCATGAAATACTATTATTTTAGAATCATGTTTTATTTCTTGAAAACTTAAATGAAGGTATATTTAACTACATAGTTAGTTAGATTTACTAAATTCCGGTCACAAACTAAATTTACATCATCACACATACAAAATCCTCTTAATATCCAAAAATATTTATAAAACATAAAATATTATAATTAATATTTCCTCTGAGTTACCAATACGTATTTATTCTTTATTGGCGTTGTTTTCTTCAGGATTATTAAGTCTTTTTAATTCTTAACGTTTTTCTAACACCAATTTGTTGGTGGTTTGAATTCCGGTTGAGGTAAAATTTAGTCTTCACTAAGTATGAAAGCAAATGAAATGTGATTAATTTGTAATTTACTAGAGTAGTTCAAGGCTAAAATGAATTATTTTCCGTGTACATTGATATATACAAATTAAATGTTATATAATATATTTGATTATGTTAATGCTATTTTTCCTGTTAATTATTTGGTCCAATTAATTATATATACATATTTTTTACTGAAATACTTCTAATATTAATTCAAATCTCCAAGTTTGTCATTATGATAGTAAATAAAAATGAACATTAATTTCATGACTAGCTTGCTAATACTATCGTTCATATCCAATTTAATTTCATTTCATAGTTCTGAAAACGTCGATAGGATTATCAAAATCCAACATAAATTTTGATAAATGTATATAGAAAAAGTTCCATGAATCTCCTTTGAAGTTCAAACACGCGGCCATATTGTTTCAATCTTGTGAGATTGATTGGATAAATGAACGTGTACTGCTCGTATGAAAAGTATTCTCCCCCACCCCCTTTTTTTGTTACCATTGATGAAGTTTAAATGAGAATGGGAAAATCATTCTTTTATCTCAAAGCAAATTACTACAGTCTTTTATTTTCACTCTAAAACTATATCAAAAGCTTTGACCGTGATGTATAAATGAATATGCTATCTATATGAATGGATTTTTTTCTATTAGTGGTATAGATTATTGAATATTGGAACTTTTGAACCAAACGAAGGGCGCTTAGTATAGTATGGCGAAACCTATGTTATACCATACCCCTCAATTTAATAAGGATTTAAAAAGCCAACCAAATAAGACAATACATTTTTAACCAACTATAATATAAGATTTAGAAGTTGTAATATTATTTTAGTTACAATTAATTTGGGATACAAATATTAGTTTTTAATATTAATAAAAATAAATTTTTACTTTCTAATCGATTTAAAAATAAGACAGCTAATTTTATTTTAAATGTATATATAAGTAACAAATATGTATAGGATTACCAAATATGTAGCCTATTTTTATCCCGTTTAAAGAAAGCTTTAGAAATCTCTTTCAGATTTAAAAGAATCAAATTAAATTTGATAATTAATCAGGTAAAATATTGACCAATCTTTAGTTAGACAGTTTAATTAGCTTAAGAGCCAGTACCAATTATACTGGAATGTTAATTAATGATAATATATATCGTCTGTTCTTCCCCTCGTGGGTTTGAACGGGCAGTGTAGAGTGTAGAAATGAAGCACCGGTCAATATTATACGACCCGTCAGAGGGCTACCAGAAGGATGTCAGAGAGGATCAAATGCACCCCTAGGGGATACAAACGCCACTTGTTTGTTTACAATCCATCAATCGTTCATCCAAAATTCCTCCCTACTCCACATACGCTTCGATAAAAGGGAAGAAGGATCTCGTAACAGTTGATTGCCGTTTGGAATCAAGAAAATAGAGCCAAGAGGGGAGAGATCGCAAAACGAAAACTCAAATGGAAGTAAAGGGAGAAGCGGAGAGGATGAAAAAAAAAAAGCCAGCTGACATCATTGGTGCGCATCAGCAAGAAATTGTTGAAGAACCAGCACGTTCTTCCGATATATTTCTTCGGCATGTCTTTACAGGCAAAAACATTGTTTTATTGGCTTAACTTTACCCCCAACCTCTTTCCTCGCATAGATCTACTTCCTCTGTTTCTGGTTCAAATTGACAAGAATAACAACTGCCAGTAAAAAAAAAAAGTGTGGAAACAGATTTGTGTTAAACTGAAATGGACTCTAAAATAAATTTGGGAATTTTTTTTTTAATGTTCTATTTCAGAAAACATTTTTGTCTCACATCTCTACCCTTAACTTTTATATAACTTGAGGGTGAGAATTTAGCTTTGTGAAGTAAGACTAATTTTTACTCTAATCAGCAAAGTGGCCTTTACAATATTTTATTAATATTTTAGTCTCTTAAATACTTAGTAATTATCCATATGGTTGTGTTTTTTTTACCAATTGTATTATTAATTTTCCTATCTATTTACATATGTTTGATCTAAACTTTCTTGTGGTAAAGTCCTCGTACCTGGACCCAATGTTCGTGGGTTCAAACCCAGCAGTGGGTGACGGATTTTTACTTAGAAATAAAAATCCATAAAACAGTTTCCTTCGGAGGGGGTGGTACCATGTCGATTGTGGCGTATAAAATATATCTGGAATGTTTGTGAAAATACCTTAACCAGATAAATTGATAGCCCCTTTCAATATCGCTCATAGAAATTCTTGTCTGCTCATTTAATCAGTCAATACATAAAGTTTACGTTAAATACTTCAAATAAATCAATAAAATAAATATATGCGTATTTACACTAATATGTAGGTATAATTAAGGTCTAATTTAGAGGAAATATGGCTTCGTTTGCGTTCAAAAAGTGTAGTAATAATATAATGTCACATGTCTGGGCTATATAATTTGTATTCTAATTTGTGGAAGTATTAGCCAGCACTAATGTACCGCTGCCCAAGGGAACGCCCAAATATACTGTACCCTAGTGACCGTTTGGGTATTTTTCTCGAAAGGGGAATTAATTTAAGTACTAGCCGGGAATCGAACCCAGGACCCCTAGGTTCGTAGCTAGGTGAACTAACTACCACATCACAATGTCGTTTAGAATGTGTAGTAAACCATATAATATGATCATTAGCACCACGTCTTACTACCCGTTCGGGTTATACGCCCTTACGCTAATGTGTAACGGTATGGTGATTGTGAGATGAAATGGAGGACCTACAGTTTGACGTGGGATCTGAACCACAGTGGAGGCCTGGCGTTCATGACATTCACAAGTTGTGATTAATACATGACTTGTCAGAGGTGAATGAAGGGTTTGGTAATCAGAAAAATCTGTGCCGGGACCGAGGATTGAACCCCGGAACCCAGCATAGAAGTCCGACACCCTACCCCTAGACCACCAGGTCACCCAAACCATATAATAAATAAAACACCGTCAGAAAACCCTTTCGGAACTCTTCTACCAAATCACTTTCAAATCAGACAAGACGAATGTTTCACTTTAGCCGGCTAGTTCCCCAATGTGGGTACTATTCAAATTATTCCAATTCTTAATTACAGCTGCTTATATATTTTTTTTAACTATTAGTAACCATGTTTAGTAGTACACTCCTGATCAAATAAATTTTGTACGTGACGTTGGGGACTGAAATACCTCGCAGTCGGGATTAAATAAAACCCATTTCCTTAAACGGTGTTTGGTCGGTATCTAGATATTAACACCTCCTACATCGACTTAGCCCAATACTTCATTAATGATAAATAAATATATGCGTAGAATAAACTCTCATAGTGGTTTTTCATCTTTCCCACAGTCAAATGCTATAGCAGTTATCTTAATCAATTTTAGTCTTTCAAACGTGGATAAATTTTTTAAAGATTGTGAAGCTTTTTTTCATTGTTATGTTGATAAAAGGGATATGAAGCTTAAGCTATAATTTGTCACTCTATCTTAATGCAAATTAGGAAACATTTCTTATAAACTCTATAATACGCATCTTCCTTACTCCATCAACGTGAATAAATGCGTTACAGCCCAGACTTGAAATTATATGAAGAGTAACATGTCTTACAAATTAAATTAATATTTGATAGTAAAAACACCTCTTTGAAAAATAAACAATTATTATCAATTTCCGGCCTTGCAAGAAATTTAAACCGGAACCGTTTGCTCAACTTAGTCAAAATAAGATGGGTTGGGGAGGTCAAAGAAGGAAGAGCACGCCCGAATTCGCGTTAAGAGAGTATTGAGAAACAACACATATGGAAAACAAGTTGCCACACATCCGGCCGATATTCACTTCTTTACGTTTTCATAACACTATACCCTGATATATTGTTAAGCTGACACCTAGTACTGCATGACCACTACTAGAATAAATTAATGAATAAAGTAAATCGAACCATTTTATTGTTTCTAAGTGGACAGTTTTTTTTTACTGTCGAAACAAATTCCCTATCATCTTACCTCTTCTTATTGGATTTCATTTTTCAGCTCACCTTTCCTTTAGAAAGTTCATTTTTATGTTAACGATTTTTATTTTTTAGAATAAATGAGCACATGAGGCCTCTTCTTATATACTATTTTTTAAAATAAAAGCTTTTGTTTGATTTGAAAAGAAAGCTTCCGTTTACATGAGAATGGAAAAAAGGTGCCGAGATTACCTTCTTATGAAAACAAAAGTTTTTTTTTAGGGCCACTTTTAACAGAATGAATATACGAAGAAGACCTCGAGCCAATAGAATTCAATCAAAAGATACAAAGAGAAGATTTTTTGAAAAAAAGAAAGAAACAGTATTCAAGAGGAAAAAAAGTTCTAGAATTGAAAAATATACATTCACTACTCAAAACAAATCTATTATAATTTTTTTTTTAAAGTTTGTTTCCTCTCTATGGCTGTTATTGATTGCATTTATAGACTTGCTAAGCAATGTATGAAAAATTAGCCCCTAAAATTTCTTTTATAGAATATCTTTTTTTTTCTCTTTTTTTTAAGTTACAACATTTAATTTACAGGCTATCCACACCTTTTGGTATGTGTGCATTTTTATGACGGTGTAGAGAGAGGTCAGAGCTCAAATCTCTACAAGGTTCACATTCCTTTTATTTATGAATTTATTTCTCACTTTCCTTTCACTTAGGTGCGTGTACATTTCCTATTGATTATATGACCCGCCTCGGTGGCGTAGTTGGCTAACGCGCTAGTCGTGTTGAGCTCGACTGCCGAGGACGGGGAGATTGAGGTTCGAATCTTGGTCGGGTGAACTGGGGATAGTTTTCCCTAAATGGTTTTCCACACTCCCTCCACGCAAATGGGGGTTCACTTCTTCTAATTCAACCTTCCTCATTCCTAATCGATTAGCGTAATTAGTACTTAAAGCGTATAGCCCGAACGGGTAGTAAGACGCGGTGCTAAATATTATAATTATTTATTCTATGTCCATCATTCTTATATCATAATTATAAATATGTGCACTGCGTGGAATGGGTAGTATGATGGGAATCATGGTGTAACAAAACCTATTTAAGTTGTTACTGTCTTAATTAAAAGGAGGGATTCTTATTTTATTTTTATTATTAGCCATATAAATTTTATTCAAATATTATATCTAGGGATTGTGGGGTCTGACAATAATGTATAGCTTTTGAGGTGAAAACTCATTTATGGATAGTTTAATGTTGACTGATTTTCAAAAACTAAATATTTTACAAAAATCTCTAATGATTTTGTTTCAAATGGGTATCTTGGCTAGATTTGAGATAACAATTAACACTGTATAATAGTTTTTCTGTTAAAAAATAGTTTATTTTTAGTTTACTAATGATGTATTTAAAAACTAGAAAAACTTAAAAGATGACCCAAGAGATTTGATCCTATATGGGAATTTTGAGATTGTTTGACATGACATTTACTTGGTATCAGGTTAAAGTTCGATAAAGGTTCGTTTGCTGATGAGTGATTGGGGAAATCTCTAATTATTTTGAAAACGGCTATAACGATTTTGAATGTATTGTATATCAGGGAAATGTTTGATATGAAGATGATAAAATATTATTATTACTATTATTAGCACTGCGTCTTACTAACCGTTCGGGCTATGCGCACTTACGCTCATGTGTAATGGTAGGGTAATTGTGAAATGAAATGGAGGACCTAAAGTTTAACGTGGAATCCGAACCACGTTGGAGGCCTGGCATTCCACACATTCACAAGTTGTTATTAATACACGTCTTTTCAGAGGTGAAGAAAGGGTTTGGTAATCAGATAAATATGTGCCGGGACCGATGATTGAACCCGGGACCCCCAGCACGGAAGTCCGACACCTTAATATTAGACCTCCAGGTCACTCGTGACAAAATAAAGCTGTATACTTGCGTTTTGTGGGAAAATTCTGTTTTGGATTGTTTTCTAATTATGATTTTTATTTGAATACTTTTGAAAATTGCTTTATCAATTTGGTTAAAATTAATATTGGGGGACTATTTTAGCTTATAAATAATGTGTCTTTATTTATCTAAAATAAATCAATTTTAGAGTAGTTTATTTGCGATAGTATAAAGAAAACTCTTTTTTTTAAATTGAACTATAAAATTGATTTCAAATTGGGTATTGCTTATCATGATAAATAAGATTGTTTCATTTTTATAAATAAAAGTTTTAGGATAGCTTACAAATAATCTAGTTTTGAAAATGTAAATGGTATTAAATATATTTGATTAATTTGATTTAAAGCTAATATATGACTAAAAGAATGATTATTATGAATAACAAAATAACGTGTTGGTTTTTATAAGGAAATTTTAGGTTATATAACTTAAAACCTATTTTGAAAATTATCTTTGAAGCCATTTCAGACACTATGAGAGAGATTGTGCGATTTTGTAATACCTTTTATTTTCTTTAGCACCGTGTTTTACTACCCGTTCTGGTTATTCTCCTCTGTAATAATTACGCTAATGCGTTAGGGATTAGAAAGGTAGAAATTATAAGAACCATACCAGAATTTGAACGGAGGGAGATTAGAAAATCATATTGGAAAAATAATTCTCAGTACATCCGACTTGGATCGAACCCCATTCTACCCGTCTTCGGAAATCTAGTGTATTGTGAGAGCAGCGCCTTTGGTCATGAAGCCACCGAAGCGGGTCCAAATTTAATTAAAATTGGTATAGTTGTAACAAAGGTCCAGACAGATGAACTGCCATACGGTCAAATAAATTACTTTTTTTTAGAAAGTATTTAAAACATAACATAGTAAGATATGCTAGTTACAATTTATAAAAAAAACTGTGTGTTTCTAGATAAGCTAAATGAAGTGTTGTCACAACCTGGTAGAACTAAAACTGATTATGATCTAATACCTGTCCCTTAAAAAGTAAGTCAGGTACACAAACTTTCCGACTAACACATCTGATTCATGGAGCTTAATAAGCTGAATTATTCCTCAGAACTAATTTACTATTTTTGCTTTCATTGAAGTACACTTTTATATGTATTAAAAATTAAAACTATTTAAACTTTCGGCATACAAAGTTATATTTTTTTGTTTTTAACCAGCAATATTTAATTTAAACTTATAAAACAGAAATTTTAATTTATTCATCCAGAAAAGTTGTTTTGAATTTAAAACTAGGATTATGTTAGCGATTTAAATACAAAAACTATTCGTAATGTAGTATGAATTGTTGAACTTCCCAAATTAAAATAGAATTAAAACCGAACTCTATTTGTGGTTGAAATTTATGTTTTATTACCATTTTGTTTATTTCATAACTCCACAAAAATATATTAATTTTTTTATTTATCTGTCTTGGATTATTGCCAACAGTTTCAGAAACTTATTATTTTAAAATAATGTACCTTAATGATAGTAATATATATATATATATATTTTAAATACATATTATTTAAAAGTGTTTTATTTTAAAAGATAAGGGATAATTAAATATTAAAATAGGATGATACTTCTTAATAATTAATTAATATTGGGTGGAAAGTAACGCGATAAAATTCCATATTTTTGCTATTTTATAGACAAAAACGTTATTGGCTTGAACAAATCTAACATTGCTTTAGTAAATGGTTAGAGTTTACTTGTCTACACTTATTGTAATCTATAAAGTATTACAATATCTTCCATGGGTATTGATACATAATCGACACTATCTTTTTGTCTTCATTTAAAGGGCTTTGTTCATATGCTGCTATGTTAAAGATAGATATTCAAGAATTGCTGGGATTACAAAACGTAGAGAACTAAACTAAATGTATAAAGGAAATCAATATAATATTCCACGGTAACGAATATATTGCTAATCAAATATGGCTTTTTGGTTTAATAATGACAAAATCTTTAACAGTGTACTAGTTTGGTATAACCTGTACTTAACACTAAACTGTTGTTTATGACCCTATACAATTATAGACTTATAAACAAAAATTTACATTGATATGTAAAATAACTGACATGTTTAGGTTGATATTAAAACCTAGATTGTCCATAAAACGAAAGATAACTGGTATAAGAGCATGGAACGAATATTTTTGAATCAAATGTTCAAAACACAAATTTTATTGGCATTTGTATTTTCCTCATCTCCGTTTTGTTCTCCTATTGATGGTTTTCTCAACCCAGTTACGTTATAAAACTACTTAGTTCCTGGCATTTATGAATATTTGCTCTATTATTATAAACCCTTAATTCACGTACGCTTCCATTCCACCTTAAGTGAGAAGCAAATATATTAAATTCAAAAAAGTAAATTTGTAAGTAGGTAAGTGAACAAATGTTTTATTTGAGTGGAAAAGATCTTTAAAGGGCATATTAAAATATACAGCGTCACACAGCACCACTCCCTTTAAAGGGACGAATCTCAAGAGGGCTGTTCTTATGCCTTGTTCCCTAAATTTTAATTCTAAATGTCTACTGTAAAACATTAGCTAACAAGATTAACTCTATTATACGGAGCAGAGAGACTGTTGTATTTTACGATGGGGCAACTTTAGGTATCTTATAGTCATTTATGTAAAACGGGTTAAAATAGCGCTTGCTTGTCTAAGGAGAAAATCCTTTTAAGATCGTTTTAATTGGATACACGTTCGTGCTTGTCAAAATATTGAGTTATTTTTCTTAAATCTGTGATTATATTTAAATTGAAACCAATTTTATTATAATTATTTTGAATTTGCTAAAAAAATAAGTTTTTCATGCATCTTATTTATGTTTAATTTCCTAATATTTTAAGACTATTGTGAATATAATGGAGGTAAGCTATATTTTAAGTTTTCTCTTTTTTTAATGATAATTTACCTCTAAAAATTATTCTTTATATCAATTATTTTGCTAAAACATATAACATTAATAAAAGCAACAAAAACTAAACCTATTTGATTGTTCTTTTTAAAAAAAGGCTAAATAAAATAATTATAATGTAATTTATTTAAATTATTTATAATATATTATATAGAATGTTCGGAAATATATTTTTAATAGTTTCTAAAATACATTACTAATATCTTAAATAGGCCTACGTTAGTAATTTAGATACACATTTACAAAATGTTGGAGAAGTATATTTTGACCCAAAAATAATATTCACTCTTTCTTTACCTCTCTTTGTAGACGTAGCTTGTTATGAAAAGGTGAAAAATATAATGTCATTAATAGTCATAAAAGCTTTACCCCAGCTACTGTACGGCGCACTCTTGACGTTTAAGTACGGTAGTAACCTTTTAAATAGAAAATGTTAACAGTTTAGAAGAATAATTGTTGTTAATTTATTTAAGTGTCAAGTTCCAAGCAAGACTTGCAGCCCTTCAATAAGAATATTTTTTTCGCAACGTTTATGTATGTTAAATTGGGGTAAAATAACCCTAACATATACATATAAATAGTCATTAAAATATATGAATGTTTCAGAAATAATTATGAGTGCATCGAAAATTAATACAAACCTCACAAATATTGCGTTATAATATATTATTTTAAATCTCACAATCAAAATAAATAACTATTAAGAATACATCTAATATATTTAATCAATAGTAGTTAAAAACTTAAATGTATTTCTTAGTATTCTGTATATTTACACTCAGCACCAAACTTAACAAAACTGAACCTCAAATTTGTAGATGCATTAAAGGTTAAATATTGTTAGGTTGGTCTAGCTTGTTATATTTCGTAGAGTTTTTCGGTATTGGTGCCCCCCAAATTGATCCTTAAACGACTTTTACCCAAACGCCTGTTGAGCTTCACCCAATAGAAAAAATAATGTACAATCTATGGCCATGGTCACAGACAAATAATATACCCAGACACTCAACCTCCAGGTTAATATGGTTGCAATCCTTTTGGCAGCTTGAATACTACAATGCTAGGATCGCTGCGGTTAGTCCTATCATCAGCCAGCAGTGACACTAGCGAAACCCAGTGTTGAAGGACTCAAGCTGGCAAAAGGAGCTCAGCGAAACTTCTGTAAGTTTGAGAGTCTGTTTCTTACTTGTCTGTGGCCATGACTTAAAACTGGCTTGGTCAGATAAACAGCAACCCTATTCAAGGGTTGACCTTGTGAATTGTAGTCATTAAGAATGCTAGTATGATGGAGAACTACCTCCATATCAAAATAAAAGGGATGTCGTGTTCCACTTAGTCTAAATCGATTTTTGGTATGAAAAGAACATTACAATTTTATAGCGTGTGTTAAAATTTACATCCAATCTTGTCACTGGTAGGTGTTTCCCCTGTATAGGCTCTGCTTAGTACTATACAAAAACAAAACAACAACCAAACATTAGTTTTACTGTATTTATAAAGCTATTTACACGTGTACTCTGTAATATATTCAAACAAATTTTTAGTCTAGGTAACAAGGTTTTCCATGTTTACAACTCAAAAGTTGTACGGTAAAAATGGCCGATATAGGATGCGTTCGGTTCCTCAAAGGGTACCAGAAATATCATAGAAAGGGTTTTACAAATAAGATCTTGTACAATATTTGATGTTCACACGAAGACATTATGTGGCTGCTTATTCCTGTATAGCTTTTTGTGCATTACGTTGTGTCGTGTATGTACCAGGTTTAAGTTTATGTCATTTGTTACTCTTCAGTGTTAACTGTAATAGTAACTGGGTTGTGTGAATGTAAGCTCAAATTATATAAATACTTTTAATGTCACCTGTGAGATTTTCACTGTCCAAATAAACACTTTATGCTAACTTATATGAGTGCAAATCAATCAAACTATTAACACAGGTCACTGTAATATAATCTGGAATATCTTTATTATTTTAACCACTTCTTGTCAACTAATGGCAGTTTTGCTCGTTGTTTAGTTTTAAAAAGGTTAAATTATCTTAAGAAATACTAACCATCCCGGAAGGAAGATCATCCATTTAACGGCCATTCTGGTCTGCACCGATGGTCTTGTTGACAGCATAATTTCTAGTGATAGTGGAGTCGAAGCTCAAGTACAGGTCAGGATTAGTGATGATGTATTTTTCCTAATATATTATTATTATTATTATTATTATTAGCACCGCGTCTTACTACCCGTTCGGGTTATACGCACTTACGCTAATGTGTAATGGTAGGGTGATTGTGAGATGAAATGGAGGACCTACAGTTTAACGTGGAATCCGAACCACGGTGGAGGCCTGGCATTCC
>CABFOV010001738.1:0-10937 GCA_902141375.1 Timema poppense | reverse complement strand
CAAATATTATAAAAAAATGAAAAAAAATATTTCAAAAAAAAAAAGATACAAAAAAAAAAAAAAATAAAGAAATTTTTTTGTTTACAGGGTTTTTTTTTTTTTTTTTAGACTCTATTTTTTTTAATCCTCCAAAGTAAATAACCATTAACATCGAACACTCTTTTCTATTAAGAGAAGTGATCATTAAAGAAGAAAGGCAAACATTATAGCATTAGTGGGATTGTTTTATTTTTCTCCCTCTTCCCTTGCTATGGAGGATGCTATATATAACGGAGAGAGAGAAAGAAAAGCTTAGAGAAAAACGTCCAAACTTGGAAAGACCATATTAGCCACCATTACCCCAGTTAACATTCCAAACGCGTGTCCGCGGAGGAAGACCCCAAGAAAACCCTTTGCTTCATTAACGAACGAGCCTTAGGAATGAGAATACCAGATTACGTGGATAACACAGAGAAATAATAAGGGTCGATGAAAGGGGAGGAGGGGGGAGGGGAGAAAATTCCGTAATGCAAGACATTAATTGTAGCTAGTACGTTCCAGAACCATCGACGTGATTGAATAAGATCCCATTAATATCCTTCACCGATTTCTTTACTCGAGAAAATTTCCAAGAAATTATTCTTTCGAAGTCATTGTTCTATATGGGAAGATATTTTTATCGGGATGTAAAATCTAATGGCTTATTATTTTATAAAATATTAGGTTAATGATTAATGTATTTAAGGCTACGCTTACTGTAACCAAGAAGATGAAGCTAATTTACAATCTACACAAATAAAAAATCAAGACCTCTATCATAGTTATAGTTAATCTTAGCTATTTTATATAAAATGTTCAAGGCATTAAATTATCCATGTAGCTTGTATAAATAAGCTCCGCAAATCTCATGTTACTTAGTGGTTTCCTAATTATTTTAATTTTATTATTTATACTATTTGCACATTATAATAGAAGTTTTGATGGTGGCACTTTAGGTTGAACTTCTGAATAACACAACCGTTAATTGACAGATCATTGCGTGATCATGTTTTAAATCGACCATTTGGAATTTGGTTGTTTGTTAAATGATAGCAGCTATTTGCGAGGACCAATTTAAACGAAATTTTGAGTAAAAAATTATTGTAAATTGGGTCTAATTACTTATACAAATGGTTTTGTATATCTGGTTATCTGTTTCAAGATGCTGGCTGCTTAAGAATTTGTTTGTTATTTTGTTTCATGATAAATGCCAAACGCGTTGACATATTTTAATGAAATTTGGCAGAAACATTTCTTGAACTTAAGGTGAATAATATACACCCCATATACCCTAAAGTTAGGGGTCGGACCATGACCATTACACTATAGTATATCAAATGATCAAGTGTTCACACAAGCCACTTTTGAGGTAAATGATTTTTTTAATCATTTTGATCTTGGACGTCTCTACATAATGAGCAGGTCTATGAAATTCTCTTACCTATATTAAAATTCAACTTAAAATGATACACGGAAATATATAGTTCACAGAATTACAAGTATACAGGTGTATTTTAATTTCTGTGAAATATTCTAGGGGTGTATTTCCAGCCACCAAACTTTAAGAAATGTTTATGTAAACCTCGGTCTATACATTTTAAGTTCCTGAGGTAGAAAGTATTTTATTTTTCATTTAACAAACAATCAAGCAGAAGAATTAATGCAACTAAACAATACAAAGTTTAACAAAAACAAACAAAACCCAAACAGAATATTATTTTACAAAAAACTGTTCAAATTTTTTGTCCCACAGCGATGCATCCTCTGAGGTTGCATTCCATGCTTTGTCATATTCTGTGCATTACACCTGAGGTGTTACATATTGCTCACATTCATTTACGACACACTATCTTAAAACCTCAACATCAAGCCCAGGAGTTGTGTAAACAATGGACTTTAAATGTCCTAAGAAATATTGGGTTCAAATATGATGATTAAGGGCACCATACAAACTGTTCGACACGATATAAAAAATATTTTGAAGGCTGGGTGGGTCAAGTGGCCGACACGACTTGGACCAACTGCTAGACAAGCTCATGTATAGGAGTACAAAGTGATAGACAACCAAGCGGTCGACACGAGAGGACAAATATGTAAAAAGACCAACTGCTAGACACCCAGAAACGACACGGACCAAGTGATCGACATGAGCTGGACTAAGTGATAGACAAGCTCCCATACAAGAGGACAAAGTTATTTATAGTCAAGCGGCCGACACGAGAAAACCAATTGCTTGACAAATATAGAGATGAATCCAGTTAAGAGTGGCTCAAGTGATAGACAAGTCATTTTAAAACTAAAAAAATTATAAACATGATATTAGTGGTTGAAATTACAGTTCTCGGCCATTTTTTCTAATAAGGTTAACATTGATCCACCACATTGAATGGAGTGGATCACTTTCTCCTCTAACCTAATCTAACCTAACATTAACATGCTCTTAATTAAACAAGAGTACCTTATGTCCCTGTATTTGTCGTTCTGCCCCCTTGAAGTCCCCCTCCTACTTTGAGTTTAGATCCCAGCCTCCATCCCATACTTTCCTCCCAGCCTTCATGCCCTTCTATTACCATGCTCACCAAACGATCCTCTCCCCTCCTCCCAGTCTCCTACCCCCAGCCTTGATCTGCACAACTTCCAGTCCCCATCCTGTACTCTTACCTCCTTTTGACTTGGACCAACTGCTAGACAAGCTCATGTATAGGAGTACAAAGTGATAGACAACCAAGCGGTCGACACGAGAGGACAAATATGTAAAAAGACCAACTGCTAGACACCCAGAAACGACACGGACCAAGTGATCGACATGAGCTGGACTAAGTGATAGACAAGCTCCCATACAAGAGGACAAAGTTATTTATAGTCAAGCGGCCGACACGAGAAAACCAATTGCTTGACAAATATAGAGATGAATCCAGTTAAGAGTGGCTCAAGTGATAGACAAGTCATTTTAAAACTAAAAAAATTATAAACATGATATTAGTGGTTGAAATTACAGTTCTCGGCCATTTTTTCTAATAAGGTTAACATTGATCCACCACATTGAATGGAGTGGATCACTTTCTCCTCTAACCTAATCTAACCTAACATTAACATGCTCTTAATTAAACAAGAGTACCTTATGTCCCTGTATTTGTCGTTCTGCCCCCTTGAAGTCCCCCTCCTACTTTGAGTTTAGATCCCAGCCTCCATCCCATACTTTCCTCCCAGCCTTCATGCCCTTCTATTACCATGCTCACCAAACGATCCTCTCCCCTCCTCCCAGTCTCCTACCCCCAGCCTTGATCTGCACAACTTCCAGTCCCCATCCTGTACTCTTACCTCCTTTAAGCCATACAACTTCCTGTATCCATCCTGAGCAAGAGGTAGTCTGGCTTGATCATGGCCGTGTTGATCCCATCCAGCTCCAATCCATCCTCTTACCACTCACCCCACTTACCAGCTGGTTCTTAAAACTTTACAGTGTACATATTGTACCTTAAACGATGTATGATATTACCACCCAAACCTTGATACCTGACGGCCTAGATCTTGTACTTTAAACGATATGTCCTTCCTGCTTACCACCCGTCCCTCAAAATATTATGAAACGGTACTAAATAATTACTCACCATTCTCCACCCGACACCTCAAACGTCAATACCATTCATCGGGATTCGATTCCTTTCGTTTGACTGAAGGTGGATTTTCATAAATGGTTTTCTAGTCTCACTCCATGAAAAAGCAGATGTATATCCTCTAAATTCAACCTTATTCATCCCTAAACACATCAACGTAGTTAGTATATATGCGTATAACGCAAACGGGTAGTAATTCAATAGTAGGTATAACGTGGTGCTAAAAATTAAAAATATGTAACGTTAAATATACAGGCTATTAAAATTATCTCTTTGAAAAACCTTTAATTTTTATTGTCGCTTATGGCCGGTTACTAATTTTATATACTATTTTAAAACTGTTGCCAATTTCAAGTTTTAATAAAGGCCACTAAGGAATTTTTACTCAATGGCTTTCAACTCTTATTTCATGGAAAAGTTGATATATTTTCTCTAAATTATACCCTGCACACCTCTAATTTATTAATATAAAAATAAGATAGTTCATAAGTGTGGACCAGTGCTCACTGTTCTTTAAGTTTGCAGCCAGCATTGCAGAATTAATTGCAACTGTTCAATTCGTGATATTATTTTATAAGGTCATCATTAGTTCGAGTCGTTTTCACCTACATTTTTACTTTAGCAAACCCTACAAAAGATGCTAAGAAGTGTGAGGTTAAGCTGACGGGTAGGGGTGAAAAATTATTTTAATGTAAACAAGGACAATCTTGTATTGAATTAACTGTTCTGTAACTTAGCCTACTCTTAACTGGATGATATCAAAGTTTGTCGAGCAGTTGGTCCTCTCGTGTCGACCGCTTGGTTTATCACTTTGTACTCCTATACATGAGCTTGTCTAGCAGTTGGTCCAAGTCGTGTCGGCCACTTGACCCACCCAGCCTTCCAAATAACGGTTTTCGTTTTGTCTACCGGTTGGTTGTCTAAAACATGGTCCAGCTCGTGTTGATCACTTGGTCCACGTCGTTTCTTCGTGTCTATCAGTTTGCTGTCTACCACTTTGTCCTCTCGTGTCGGCCACTTTGTTGTCTATCACTTTTCCTGCTCCCGTGATCAAGCACCCTTTTCAATGGATCCACTGCAACCATATTTGAGGCAAACATTTAAATAACTCCATAACTAACCACTCATCGACCCATGTTTGTAATATTATAAGCTTTTCTTAGTGTTTCGTCGAGCGGAATACGCTTATAGAACATTTGACATTAATTAAAATAACCCTGTATAAAGGAGAATCTATCTCTACAAGTAAAGTGTAGGTCTATTACATTGATACAATTAAGTAAATTAGTTTTTCCATCCAGCAAGAAAGGTTTCCTCCATTTTTTGTATTGTTAATAATATTATTTATTGTTTTAAGCATAAGTACAAATGATTACTGAAGATTATAATGGGATGGTAAAAGATAAATTTAAAAAAAATTATGGGTAAATATATTTAGGTTTTAGAGCTCATATAAAAGTAGATCTTGAAGGGGAAAATTTAACTCTACTACAAAAATAAAACAGTAATTTACATTCAAATGCAATATATTGGATTGTAAAAGTTTACTACCCATGAAATGGAAGTGGGAATTCAATGTAATTTAGTAGCTGCTGAAATCACGGCTATATAAAAATCTGCCTTAGCTACCGATAAATAGAATAACAACTATTTTTTATTGACCATGTGTCATTATATATCTCTTTTATTTGAATTTTACCAGTCACGTAAAACACAAATAATATCATATGTAAAGTAGCTTTCTTCATGAACAAATGATTTATTAATTATGATATTAAAGAGAATGAGAAAGCTTAAGTAAGAACTATTTCGTTAAAATATTGGTTTTGAAGGCCAGTTATGGATGAAAATAAATAGTACAGAACTCCGCATGAACTTTCTCACTTCATTGTTTATAAATTGAGATATTTACTCAAAATTCGTAAAATAATATACACTAGCAAACACGAGAACAAATTGCGCTACACACACATAAAACATTTTTTATTCATGGTTTTAAATTTCATAATTATTAGTTTTCAAGAATTAACGTCTTAATTTGTATATTTTAATCAATACAAAATACCGATATTGTGTCCCCAGGCGCCAACGCTTCGTTTTAAAATTTAGACTTGCGGTTAAAATTGTCTTCATTTTACTAGGAGATATCTGCATTGATAATAAATTTTATTTTTATAAATTTTGACGAATTAAATAGGTAGTTATTGACTATTAAATCTAAAATGAGAGAAATTGAATCGTTATAGCCGAGTTTGAGAAAATGGATTTTTTCTCTTTTCACCCTATAGTAAACTATTATTATATTTAGGGTTAGACAGACATCGTTGCAAAAAAACCTTTTTTAGGGTTTGGGAGGTCATGAAACGTCGACATCCATCAAAATCTCGGGCTAAATTTTTTATGACAGTCGTAATACTTTACCTCTGGCAAAGTTAAAATAAATATGTATTTTTGTATAGCTTGAAAACTTTTTATTTTATAAAAATATATTTCAAGTAAAAGATGTTTATTATAAATAGATCCACATGTATGCAATGAAAAGTAATTTCATATCTCAAATACTTACGGAGATAAAATTAAAAATTAGAATTTACGCAACAGACTGGAACCCTTAAATTCATTTTGACGAAATGTTTAAAGTAGCCATTTGGTTTATAATGTTGATTAAAATCTAAAAATGAGATTTAATCAAAATCGTTAAATCGGATTTTGATAAAATTGACTTTTTCTCTTTGATAGAGATAGATCATTGTTGTACAATCATTTCTACTAAGAGGTTGAACGAAAGAAAACATACATTTTTTGAGAGACTAACTCGTTTCTTACTCTATGTCTTTAGAGAATTATTGCGTTAAAACTGAGGTAGTATCTCTTTACAACTAAAGCTCACAAAATTGGTTTAATATGTTTGCCAATATATCAGAAACTGTTGGTTTCATAAAAATATATTTCATATAGAAGTTTATTTAATAATACTACAATTTTGTAATGATAAGTTATTTAGTATCTCAAATAGTTGCGGAGATACGGAAATTTCCACTTCTGTAAAGTACCCTAAAATTCATTTTCATAGAGAAATGAAAAAAGCCAGTTTACTTATAATCTTGATCAACATCAAGATACGAATTTAAATCAAAATCATTATAGATCATTTTGAGAAAGCCGATTGTTCCTCTTTTCACTTTTTACTAAACTACTATTAATTTTGGGGTTAAAAAGTCACACAGGCAGACGTCATCGCAAAGACCATTTTTTAGGGTTCGGGGAGTCGTCCAACAACATTTCAGGCTAGATTTTATTTTTACGGTCGCAAAGTTCGAAAAGTTAAATATATATATATATGTTTGCGTTTGGCTTGAAAGTTATTGGTATATAAAAAATTGTTGTGTATAAAATCTTTATATTATAAATAGCTCTACATATTTACAATGTTAACTAATTTCATATTTGAGATACTAAATAGCTTTTCATTGCAAAATTGTAGTATTACTAAAAATTAAATACTTTTAAATGAAATATATTTTCATGAAACCAACAGTTTCTGAGATATTGGTAAGTATATTAATACAATTTTGTGAGCTTTAGTTATAAATAGTTACTACTAGAGTTTTGACGCAATATTTCTCCAATGCTATAGAGGAATTAAATATATACTAATAAAGTCTCTCAAAAAATTTATCTTATTTTTTCTTAAACCTCTTTGGAGAAAGGTTTTTTTTTAAATGATCTATCTTCATTTTACACTCAATAGTCAATACTTAAACTTTTTATTGATAAAAATGTATAAATGAAGAAGTTATTAGCAATGCGATGACCTGAAGATGTGCAATACCTAAGAAAATGTCAAAATTTTTAACCCGAAGTCAAAGTTTTAATACGAAGTGTTGACCCTTGTGGACCCAATATTGATCTTTTTTATTTGTCCAAACATAAATGAGGACATTACCTCTTTAAAAATAAAACCATACAATTTAAAACTGGGACTCAAAAAATGTTTAACATACGTATAGTTCTTTTTATGCTTGGGTTTGATATTGTGTATTATTTCGTTTCACATATATTATGAGTTTTGAGTAAAAAACTTTATTTTTAAACAATAAAGTGAGAATGTACATGTGGAGGTCCGTAAGATTTATTTTATTTTTGAAAGTAGGAGTTAATCAAAGCGATTTGATCTCACCCTGGAAATATTGTTTTTCATTTTAGAATATTTATTTTTGTATTGCAGGTCGTAAATTAAATAAATTTGTTGTTTTGAAACCCCTAACCCCCCCTCCGCCCCCCACACACAAAGCCAATGTATAAGAAGCTAAAGAGAGAAAGGCAAAGAGAATACTATTTATGTGTTAACCTAACGACTTCCAGCAGTATAATCTGAAATTTTTACTTAAATTAGAATTTATCTAAATAGAAGTATAAAAAAATACTGTAGATCACAATCAATGTGTTATGACCCAGAATCTATGTATTTCTTCCTAATAACATCTGATGATATGTATATGATCATTAAATTGTTTAAGATGGTATCATGCTAAATATATCCAAACAAATTTAAATAATAAATGCTCATTTTGATTGATGCTTTTCAAATAAAAGTTTTTATAAAAAAATTGATTATAGCTATAATTATAAAATAAATTTGATAAACACCATTTGAAGCATTAAATTGATATAAATATACTTGGTCTCATATGTATTTATGAAGAATATTGTAACACTATTGAATTTAATTGCCCCGCATTGGGCGCCAAATCTAACACTATTGAATCAATCGACCCCGCTTTGGGCGTCGATTGAAACACTACGGATTAATTCCCAGATATAATAATGCTGTGATGATGATTAGGTTGTCTATAGCTCCGTGGTCGAGCGCCTATCATCACTGTACGGAAAATATACCGTTTAACCCGCTGTCTATATCTCCGTGGTCGAGCACTAATTAGAACGGTATAGTTAATAAATGTAAAGAAAGATAACTGTTGATGGCTGTTTATTCACACATGGTTTATTTAAATGGCATATGTTAATTACTTATACATTTTCTAATTAAATGCTTTATATGACTGCACACTTGTGATATTAATGTAAGTTATTTTATACTGTGTTAGACTGTGACTGCCAGTGTGTGGCTCTGACTGACTTGTGCGTGGGCGGAGATCCCGGATGCCTGGCTGATACGCACAAACAGTTTATATATGACATACCCCTTGCATCTTTCTCCCCTCGCCAACAGTGTAAAATCTAACTAATAGAAAGAGTCCTGGCGACAGGTGTTGGGAAGGCTAGCTTCTTATTGGTATAGGCAATTGGCGTCTTTGCCAAATACTGCGGAGTTGTTCCTTTTAACAGGAAATAACGCAACTGTTCTTTTAACAGGAAATATGGTATAAAAATATATTTTAAAGGGGAAATCCTTTTCCCAATATTTTTGAGAAGCGCTTGTTTCTTCATGGATGAATCTTAAAAGGATACTATACATATATTACTTTAAAGAAAAATTACCTTCATCCATGACTTTTTACAGAATTTATAGTAATCCAGACCAATATCACTAAAATACGCAACTAACTATTATAATAATATTCATACACACAAAAAAAGTGTGTAATATTTAATCTAATATAATATTCCTTTTGCTATGATATTTGATATTTCGGGACTTAAAAGTATGTTTTAACTTATTATTTAGGATTTTATATAAATAAATATAAGGTTATACATATCTGAAAATTTACATTTAGTTAATGTGTTAATAATATTAGGTTATCGGCATTATATTATACTTAAAACATGGGTTATAGTCTTCAGTGAGTGTTTTACAAAGCCCATAGCTAAATGAACTAACGCTTATATTCATAATATTAATATGTTCAAATTGGTAAAATTTAAATAAAATTGAAATTTAAGTGAAATTCCTTCCGATCCTTGAACAGAGAAAAAATCTAAACGTAATCTATTTTAACAATTGCCATTTAATCCTTAAAACCTTTACTGTGAAAACTGTTTGAGACAAATACTTGCTTTTAAAAGGGCTGTTTAAACTCAAGCTATACAAAAGAAACTAAAGCCTTAAAGCACTCCACATTACGTATTAAGGTTAAGTTTGTGTCAAGGATTTAGAGCTTTGTGTGGTTGAAACGTTTTAACAACAACTGATAGTAAAAATAGGGAAGCTAATTCGTTTAAGTTTCTTGCAACCTAATAAACTCACATACCAAACAAACCCCTTGATGATCAGAGCCATCATGTTAAAGGAAGAAAGTATCTACATATAAAATACATGTCTGACTGTCCACCCAATGTTATTAATCCCACTGACCGATTTGATAGAACAGCGGTTTTTAAACTGGTCTCCACCATTGTTATCTCAGACTCCGTGAGGCAATTTTAGAATATTTTTAATTATTTTTCACACTTTAAAATATAATTCGTAGTTACGATTGCCAATTTATTAAGATCTGAATAAATATCATTTGTCAAGGCCAGAACATAGAAGTTTTTCGTTTGTCTTGTATTTTTATTCTTGTAAAATCTAACTGTCCTTATTGAATATTCTTAATATTAATATGAGAAATTTAAAGAGTGTTCGGGACTGTATTTTTTCTTGTGCAAGGGCTACTTCACTCAAAAAAGTGTGAAAAATTTCTTCATAAGAAGATTAATATTTGTATAGCTGCAATGGAAAGAATGCAAAATAAAAAAATTACAAAATTGTCAATTCAATTAGGAGTACTTAAATTTAAAATTGGGACATATGTAGCTGAAATTATGTATGGATGCAATAAAAAATACTTTGACTTGAATAATATCAAATATTTGGGCACAGTTGGGCTTAGAGAAGAAATTAGTAGCGAAATTTTGGCATCGATAATCACTCAGAATTTTATATCACTCGAGTCTGTTTTTTAATTTTCGACAACCTGGCGGACACGTAGACACAAATCATTCAACCTCTTGTTATGAATGAAAATTATACAAATCTATCAAAATAACTGAGAACATGCTTCTTGCGAAATCTAAAATTGCGCCTTTCAGAGACAGGACCAACCCCTTGTAAATTATTAAATAGGATGGAAAACCAGCAGAGGATATTTTATCAATATACTTTGTGAGTCATTACAATCACTTTCTTAACGCTCTATATTTGTATTATGGTTTTAGAAAAGTACACAAATTCATAGATATAAATAGTAGGGTGAAAGCTCAATCGCGAGGACAGACAATAGATTAATTAACACGAACAAAGGGCCCTTAATTGACTAGGGGGGTGGGGGAGTATGTTGGTTGTAAGTGTGGGATGAC
>CABFOV010001737.1:93908-105441 GCA_902141375.1 Timema poppense | reverse complement strand
TTACCCATGATTAGTAGTTTCAAATTTTAGGGTCGAAAAAGGCCTGCACTGGTTTAGCCCGTTACACTTCTTTAATATCAATCAATTTGTACTTATTTATATTATCCTGTATTTGTAACCAACCAAAATAAATGATATTATGCCGAAGCAAATCCAAATTCGGTCCCTACATAATTAAATAACAATTTAATAGTTCCCTAGGTTAACAAATTATATAAAGTTTTTTCAACATAACGGACACTTACATGTAGAAAGATCCTCCATCCTAAAAGCATCAAAGATTGAATGCTTCTTGCCGGGTACCCGCTTGTATTCAGTTTTGCACAGTGGGGAAAATATGGGAGGGAGGATACACAAGTTCCATTATGTCACTATCAGCAAGTTAGCGTGTTACCCTCATTGACGCCTGCGCACAACACCAAGAGGGAGATAATACGGGGGGTAGGGAATACCACGTGATCACCCAAAGCGCTTCTTTCTCGGAGTTTTAACGCCTACGCCGCGTCCGCTACTCGGGGAAAGTCAACCGAACTACGTAACATTCTGAGGAAAGAGTCCTGCTTTTCTTGTTAGTGTTAGTGGAGTGATGATGTGCTCGGAGTACTCATGAGCGGCGCTGGTTTCCCGGTTAAACGCGGTAAGTATAACTGCACTTTTATAGGTGGTGGAGATTATGTGGTGAACATGTTTATAGCCACAGTACACTTAAGATAGTTTAATCATTACAGAACACGCTTTCCTTGTTAACTTGTTTTCAAATAATTTGCTGTCGGGCCTATGTAATTCAACTAATAAACTCATTATTAATGGCATACAAATGTAACTATTACTTTTGATAAGTCATACCTTTCATATATGGGTAGCCTTTAAAATATTTTATGTCAAAATAGTTAAAATTGATAGATTGATTTGTTAACATTTTAAGGTATTAATAACTACAATCTAGTCAAATTGCCAATTACCAAATGGTCAATTTGCTTACCAGCAAATCCTATAACCTACTATAGCTTAAAATATCATCACAAAAATCAAATACATATAAAAAGGAAAAAAATACTAACAATCAAGAGCTTATAGAAATAAGGAATGACGAGAATTTAGAAGAAATTAATTTAGTCGCAAATGAAAGAGAAGAAAACAACGAAGATTCTGAAGGTAGCTTTGAGGAAGAAGAAGTCGAGGGATATGGACAAAAATGTTTAAGACCAAGAAATACAATTAGACCACCCTCTTGGACGAATGAATGAGACATGCCAGCATTATGTGAAGTTAGGGACGCTCTAGAAGGGCTAGTTGCGAAATAATGCCATGAAGCCATAAAAAATGAAATCAAGGCCCATATAAAAAAATAATAGAGTACTTGGGAATTCGTGACAAAACCAAATGGAGCAGATGTAATAAGTTCCAAAATGGTACTAAAAATAAGTTTAAAAAATGGCGATCTTGAGCGGACCAGAACACGTTTTGTAGCGCGAAGATTTTCACAAAAACCAGGACTTGACTATGGATATACGTATGTCCACGTCACCAGATTAAGCTCTATCAGAACGCTTCTTGTGGTAGCAGTCAAAAAAATCTAAAAATAAATATATATATATACACACAAAAGCGAGAATTTATAGAAAATATCCTATGTAACATCATGGTTGAACAAATTGTTAGTGAAGGCTCCACCATGTTCAAAAAGATAAAGAAAATGCTTGAAGAACCACGCAAACAAAATGGTGAAAAGGTATCTCGTCTTTAGAAGGTTTTATACGGGCTAAAGCAAGCGGGATGCCAATGGTTCTGAAAATTAGATTCCAAACTTTGTAGATTAGGATTCATCCCTTCACAGGCTATCCTTACATCTACATCATGATTATAGGGGGAGAAAAAATGCTGGTTTCGATTTATGTAGATGATGTAATCATGGCATCAAATAGTCAAGAAAAATTGAATCATATAAAGAAGGAGCTGATGAACGAATTTGAAATGAGAGGTTTGGAAAATTTCCAATATGGTCTTGGTATAGAATTAGACTGTAAAAATGGAACAATTTCAGCCTCACAGAAGAATTACATAGATGAGATCCTTCATAAATTTAATATGGGTACCTGTAATCCTGTGTAGACTCCCATGGCTCCCAGGCTAAAATATACCAAGGTGTCAACAGAAAACCTACCAAATCTTCCATACCAAAATCTGATTAGAGCCCTTATGTATATCGCAACAGGTACAAGACCGGATATTTTAGATACGGTAAGCTACTTAAGCCAATTTAATAATTGTTTTTCTAAGGAGCACTGGCTATCAGCAAACAGGGTCCTTCGTTACCTTCAAAGTAACAAGGAACTGTCTCTGATCTTCCAAAAGACTGGAGAACTATTTACCGGATATGCTGATGCAAATTGCATATCATGGTCTAGTGATAGAAGATCGTACACGGGATATGGTTTTAAATATGCGGGTTCAATGATCAGCTGGGAATACAGAAAACAAAGAACACTTGCTCTATCTACTCAAGAAGCTGAGTACATGGCCTTAACAGTAGTGGCAAGGGAGGCAATACATTTAAGGCAACTGTTCAATGGCATGGGATCTTCTCAACAAGCCATCCAAATCCTCAATGACAACATGTTTGCCCAAAATTTACAAAAAATGCAATAATAAATTCCCGATCCAAGCATATAAGTTTAAAATAACACTTTATTCGTGAGAAGGCTCAAAATGGTGACATAGTTGTGACATACAAACCTTCTGAATCCATGGAAGCAGATATGTTTACAAAGTGTTTGGCAAGCCCCAGACACACCATGTTGAGTCAAGCTGACAGACTTTATCCTCGGTTCTAACGAATGAGGGGGAGTGTTGGGACTTTAGTAATTCCATCCACTCAATAGAGCATTTTGTAGGTGAACCTTAACAAACAAGAAGATTGTCAATGCCTTCAAAATGTTCCACTGTGTATTGTTTTACTTGGTGTCCTACATAACAAATTAAGTATAGATGATCTGTGTTATTAATTATCATGAATGTAAAAACAATCATTAACTATTTTGCTTTGTGTTTAAAATATGTACAGTATATTCAAACCTTTAATTGATGTTTTCATACCCTTTCCTTTAAAAACCTGTGGATTTACTGATGGGATGGGATTTGCAATTGGTATAGGATAGAATGAACCTATTATGCTCTGATGACAGAGAAGAAAACAGAGGAGCCATCAATAAAACTACGTTTATTTGAGAAGAAAGATCCTGTATATGTCAAGAATTACAATCCGCAAATGCCTTAATGGATAAAAAAAAAGATTTGGCTAATATATAGACCTCTTTTAGTATAAAGTTTAATTGGACAATGGCAACATAATTAACTGACACTTTGACCAGATGAGTAAGATCTAACTCCGGAGATTGATGAGCAGGAAGCCGGATCGATCTGTATTGAGCCTCGAGAAGAACTACTACAGCTTATAATTTTTCCGCAACCAGTCGTACCCTATCCTCATTCAACGTATTTTTCTGTTCCAGGCAAAAAAAGTCTCCATATCCTGAATTTAAAAAAAAAACTATCTCACGGCAGCCTCCCACCTCGAGTTCTCTCATAAGAGCTAGGCCCACGTAAAATGGATTCAGATTCCTTGAAGTTCAGACACATTATGACCAGAAAAGATCCAGGATAGATGAATGATTGTCTCATCAAATAAAAAGGAGGGGGGCTATGTATCAATATATATTAGTCGGCCTAAGCTCAAATGTGTTTTGTAGTGATTATGAAACCGTTCTTGTGGCTACACACCAGAATGTTCTTTCTATGTTAGCCTTTGTACAGTGATATGCTAAATAATTAAAGCTTTACTATTATAGTATTCGGTTGATTAAATTATAATTGTAATAAATGCCGGTTATTTTAAGTATATAATAAAAGCATATTGTGAACAGCATACAATCTAATTTTAAATATAATAGTACCTTAAATCCCCTTGAAAACATTCTTTAAATAATAGCAACTATAGGCACCCAAACTTCAAAAATTAATTGGGTGTGGGGGGCAGTCCTTTCTAAGCTTTACCAAAAACCTATATAATTTCAACTCTGCATTAATTATTTAATCTTGTGCTGTACATCCCCAAACAAAAAATATTGATACAACTGTATATAATTATTCAACAAGTAGAAGAAAGAAGGGTGGCGAGAGAATGAATAAATAAAGGAATATATTACATGAAGCTATGAAAGGTTATTTTTATATGACACAGCAGTTGATGGAGTATCTGTGTGACGTGGAAGATGGTGGGGGATTAGTCCACTATGCATATCTATATTATAAAATACGTTAGATTAAGTTACAAATTAACTGTTTATTGAAATCTTTAAAGTTAGACGAGAAGTTAGAATTACTTAAGTGAGATAGGTTTTTTAGTCCTACACGTAGGGTTTGTCACTAGGGATAAGAAAGTTGTTTTTTTAGGTGGTACAGATGATTTATGGAGTACAACAGGGCAATGCATTAAGCCTTTTTCTATTAATAATAATGATTAAATACTTTAGAGAGGAAGTATTTTCATGTCAAAGACTTGTCGCGGGTGATTGTTTAATTCATCGAAAAATTGAGGTAGGAAAGGATTGAAAAAACTTGAATAAAATGTTTAAACTACATAGAAATGGATGATACATAATAATATGTTCTCAAATATTGGTAGGAACAGTTTCATCAAAGTTTTGATCAAAATGAAAGGCTACGTTAATAAATATGAGTGTTTGTGTATATAACTGTAGGTAATGTAAGACATTAAAGGCTGGCATACACTTAGGTTTTTTCATCCGTTTGACACATCGTGTGGAACCGTTTGGGTCAAATCTATGAAAAACCCGACATGTTTGTGTAAAACCTGTCGGTTTGGCTGACGTGCTAAATTATCTGCCGAGGTTATACATATATAAAAGTCGTTTTAGCACTATGTTGAGCTAAACGATCAATGTGTGGTGAATGCATCAGTAAATATTGTCACAATGGTTTATTTCTCAGTTGCTCCGAATACCTCTTCTATGATTTTCATTGGAATTTAATCTAAGGGTAATATCATAAAATGTTTTAATTATTGGAATGCTAATGTAAACATTTTTTAGCACCGCTTCTTTTTACCCGTTCGGGTTATACGCCTATGTACTAATTAGACTAATCTGTTATAGGTGAGGTAGATGCAATTTAGAGAATGTGCACCCGAATTTGTGTGGAAAGAGAGAGAGAGTGGAAAATCATCCTCACTGCACCTGACCGAGATCGAACCCCGATCTCTTCTTTCCAACAACTAATCTTTTGCACATTTTGACCACTTTCCTTTTTGTTTAACTTTAAACGCGAACGTGACCACTGCTGCCACAGTCGTGTCTAGAAATAAACTGACTCGACAATGACAATGACTATGACGGGTCAATCGGATAGGTATATTGGGACATGCATTCTTCGAGACGAACGGGTTGGAACTTACAACCATCCAACCTGACGGGTCAAACGGATGGAAAAAACCGAGGTGTATGACGGCCTTAATAATTATGAAGGAGTTGTAATACCCTCTGCTTGGTTGCAGTTATACTCCCATAGTTAGAGTTAAGTTGTCTAAAGTAATTGATGAAGTCATGTTAAACTAGATTGTCAGTAGGCCAAGTAATGGATTCCTGAATGCGCACGCCATTTTGGATATAGTTCAATGCTGAACAAGCTTCCTTTAGAGTGAAAAGTTGCCAATTATTATCCATGCTTGAAGGATTTGCTCCTCACTCAATTAGTCAAGAGATATAGCATTTAAGGGGAAGTCGACACCCCTAAAGTTGGCAATTGATGTAGTTTCGAGGATAAGTTTTATCTCCTAAAATCCAGAGAACTGTATGAACGTGGTTCAGACACCACGCGTGGGCATGGATCTCAGTCATCGACTGCGATAAAAAACCGTCTGTAACACAAGTATCACGTTAGTTAATGCGTGGGCTACTTACGTGATGGCCTGTCGATCTAAATGTTTCTTACGTCTTTAGTTAGAGTAGTTCACACACCACCATATTCAATGTAGCTATTTCTGAAGATTAATAACACTGTTCAATAAATAACATCAAAACACATTATTTTCTTTGTTTTGTGTTGGGCACCCGTTCCCCATAGTCACCCTAATAAAACACAGACGACGATAGAAGTCCCGGTAGTGGGGAAAGTGAGGGTGGGGTAAGTGACAGAGTTTTATTTTATAATATTAACATTATTAAATGAAGTAAACATTATATTTATCAGGATAAATATTATTAAGCTGCTAACTTGTTTTAATGATAACTTTAAAAGGGGTAAGTAGGATTAAGATGGAAAAGGTGTTTATAACTACTGTCGGGTCAAAGATGGGTATGACTCCAGTACTTGGGGGGCTATATAGGAAACAGGATTGGCAGGATTTTGACCAAGTACAAAGGCTGGTGGTTATAAATAGCTAGATATACTGAAATGGAGTCATGAGCAGGGGTGTAGGTGATATAAAGGGCCGTGGATCTTGTCTCTCTACGAAGACTCAATAATTACAAGTAAAAATGTTATTTAATTTAAAATACACATCTACATTCATATACAAACAATAATACTAAGTATAATATTCCAATTTATATACGAAACACGTTTGGCAAGTAATAACTTTAATACATTTAAAAGTAATGCACTTTATTTGGTGTCACTTTCAAGCAACATGACCGATACTTCTGCAAGTGTATGCACTTGAGTTTGTAGTCCTGACCACCACCTATCCATGAATTTATAGTGTAATATATATAGGTTATTCATCTCTGACTCTGGCTAATCACATGATTTAATTATCATAGTAGCACTTACAAAAACTCTTTAATATATAATAAATGTTTATTTAGTCTTGTAGTCTTTATTTATTGCTTAATTTGTACTTTTAAAATTACTATGGAAAATGCACCAGGATATGATAAACCGCCTCCTTACACACCTCAGGCACCCGCAACAGGTAAATATTTCAAAAATAACAGCCTGCCTATCTAAATCATGACTTTAGTTTGACATTTCGAAATGGATGGTCTATAAACGATAAGACTTTAGTGAATGCGAACCCCATACAAGTAAGGTTAAGGGGTGGGTAGACTCATAAGGAATAGAGTAGAGTAGTTTGTAAATTTAGTAATTTTAAGATACACCGATAAACTAAGGAAATACTAGCATCAATTATGATGTTTGCTTAATAATAATTACACTAAGGAGCAAAGCACACCAACATGGTTCACTCATAGACACTTTTTGTGATTATACTTTTTTTGCATAATTAGTGCACTCAACAAAAATGCAATCAGTCCAATAAAAACAAAATTAAAAATTAGGTTTGAAATTTTTTTTATAGGCTAGGCTATTTTAAAAATTATAACTAACCCCGTTGAATCACAAATTAACGTAAATATTAAAATGGTGATGATACACATTGGCTGTATCCAAGTGGTCTACTTCATGCTGTCGACCCTTGGTGTATAATTGATAGTTGCATTGATAATTTCATAATCAAGTGTAGATTCATCTGAATAGTCATGAAGTGTGCTGATGTACCCCTCACACACCCTTGAGTCAAAGGACAACAGTAAATTGTCCTCTACACGCTGTTGGTGCGTTGTTTTGACTGGCGACTGTTTTATTCAAACTTATAGATGGTGTTTAAAATAGTTTCTAGAATAATTGGTAGGAAGAAGCACTGCAGACTCAAGGCTATGGAAAGGTTATTTTCTTTTCAAATAGTTTGATGCAGTCTTCAATCTGAAGTGTGGGGTAGGTGTAAAGTCATCAAGTCTCCATGTGTACTGTACTTGGATTATTCAGATACAACCTATATCCATCCCATATTAGGATCCTTTACTTTGTCATGGTACAGTAATACATGAAACAATATTTCAAGATTTTATTCCTTTTATTACACATGTACACTAGAACCTTGTTAATCCGAACTAATTATTTTATGATCGAAGCTTGTTTGGATTAGCAAAAAATTTGAAATAAGCGGGATAGTACAGGGATACAATATTTTCACGAATTTTAAATTACATTAAATGAGTTTAATCAAATTTTAATTCATTTATCTAATTGTGAACACATATTATATGCTGTAATTAGTTTTAGTTACAGGAAAATACATTTTGTTGACTACAACATGTGAATATTAAAGGATTTATTATCAGCGGGGCCTGGATTTTGATGACATTAAAATAATTTAAATATGACTTCATATTTTCCAAAAATGACCTAAAAATATAAACAAAAACTCATAATAAATGCACACGACTGAATCAAACACGCACTTAACAAATGTAAACTAAAAATATCCATGCAATGAAAAGCCTTTGGCAACTAAATCCTTGCATTCTGCTAAATATAGTATTGATTTACAAATATCTGCTTCAGAAATAATAGTTACCCCCTCTCAACACATTCCCTTCCAGCTTAATTGCAGTGACCAGGAAAATGTATTTTATTTTTATAGCCAAACACGTAAAGAGGATACAACAGTTAATTGATTAGGCTACATTAATATATGTCTCATTCCGACAGCTGTGTGTTGGAACAAAATAAGCTTTTATAAAATATTGATAATATAGTATTTAAAAATATACTTAGCCTATTCAACATGAATACCTTAAAATCATTCAAAAATGTCTAAAAATTACTAAAAGATTACACATACCAAGAAAATATGACGCAACATTCAAAAATGACAAAAAAAAACATTGCTTATAAAATACACATTTTCACAACAAGGGGATCATGAACAGAGTTTATGCACTTACGAGGACTTTATGTGTAAAAAAAAAATTTACATGTTTTCGTAATCTGGGTTCTGATCATCAGAAATCAGTATTTCTCGCAATTCTCTTTTAACTTTAAGCTTGTCAACCAATAAAATATATTTCATTCGACTTAATTTTTCAATTTTTCTTCCTTGTTTTCCAAAGATTGTGTAAAGGTTATCCAAAATTTCAGACTACTGGAGTTGAGCTTAATGGAGTTCTACTGTATGAGAATATGGAGAATCAAATAACAGCAATGTTTATACATTTTGAAAACTTAATAAAGATTAAATTTAAACAAACACCTCAACAACTCATCAAAACACATAGGAATGTAGGCCTAACTATTAATGATCACATGTTAGCTACTATGATACTGTTTAGCCCTACATGTGATCCTGTGCACTATACTTGGGATCCTAATATATTTCTTAGTGAGGTTCTCAGTTATTCTATAGATCTATGGGTTTTAGTCTACTTTATTATTTCATTAGAAGAGGTATAAGATGTTTAGTATTCACTAGCTACATTGCCCAGGATAAAAGTTTATAGTTCAATGATAGTTTTAAAACTTTTGAATTTCTGCTTCGTGGTGCACTTGTTTGTACTAGGCATTAATTTTTAAAATTTCAGACCTGTGTGTTTGGTCAGGGTGTCCAGCAACCTGTAAAACAGGAAAAGGTCATTGAATAGTCAGGGAAAATTATCAAATTTCTGGAATTTTCACATATTCACTAAAAGTAATACACATATTTTCTTTACAATAATAAAAATGACATATATTTCTTACAGTTAATACATACCTCAAATCTGTTTTAACACGTCTGTACCACTTGAGCGCTAATTTAAATTCTCAAGGTCAACATGTAATTTTCAAGTTGTGAAATTTAGTTTTGATTTCAATATTTTCGATCAATATCCAGTTTCTTAGTTGAGAATATCACTTTTTTTTTTAAATTTACGTACACATTTGACACAGTAACATGACTGTCTCCTGACCTAAGGATCCTGGGTTTGATTCTTGGTATGGCTGAAAGATTTATCATGGGTGAAATGTGTATTTATCTTTTCATAGTGAAGAATTAACGACCGGGGCTGAATGTTGTGTCTTTTTTTAGATTTAAGTTAGTTTATAAGTTGTGTGCTGTTATATGATGTGGTGGCCATATTGATAATGTTATATTTCTTACCCCCACCACTGATTTTTACTAAAACTGCCATATTTTGAATTCATAAGTGGTAGGCTTTCCAAAAATCACAACTGCGCTTTTGGCATTTCTATGGTAGATAAATCTGGTCTTACTTATAGACTAATAGGCCTATTCTTATTGTTTCTATTTATAATTACAAAAAGTATTTTCTAGCCATTTATTAAAATAAACATTTACCAAATGAAATAAAAAAATATATATTTCTAAATGACCATTATATTGTTAAATATATCCATCTACATTACCTATAAATGTGTGATAACTAGTAATAGCTACTAGATTTACTTTCATTTACCCATTCACCAAACCATATGACCTGCAAGAGCATAATGTTGATTTGTTGTCACTTTTGACAGTCTAAAACTTTCATAACAAACACATTTTTTTAATTATGGTTTTATTCTAACCATTTTTCTATCTTCTCCAGTTACCAACTACACCAGATGGTGAATTGACTCTAGCATTGCTTTTTATTAATACATTATTTTATTCAATTATTATACTAGTTCATACGTCACGCTAAGCCACGCTTTACAAACAAAATTGCATACTGGGTAATTTTTTACATATCACTCAAGCTATGCTTTGTGCTGAGCATGCACATAGTGGCCATCCACCTACCAGTGTTCTTTTCCTCGAGTTTGGCTTCAATGAGGGTGAGACTTTCATAAAATTCTGCTCTAGTTAGTCAAAAATAATATATTTCTCTCCTCTAATTTGAAATTTCAGCTCAAAGTGACTTCCTTCTCAGTATTTATAACCTCCCCCCTCATGTGTTCTTAAAATAGTGACTTTTGGATAGTCTCTATGGGTAATAAGTCAGATTGCACACACACAAATGTAAGAAATATTGATTAGGTTGTATTAATATCATTATCATCATCATTATTATTAGGTCTACTGCCTTATGACAGGTCCATTCATTTTGTCATTGAACTTAAACTGCCAATGTACCCAATGCCTCCTCCTTCATCTCCAAGAATTTTATTCTTTCCATCAAATCATCCATTATTTGAATCTTCCTTCATAACTTCCTCTTTCCCGCAAACTTTCCTTTTATAACATCGTGCAAAAGACATTTCCTACTAAATATGTGTCTGATACAGTTTGCTTTGCACCAAAGAATCACATCCAAAATGGTTTTCTTTTCACTCACTTCACCTTATTTTCATCAGCCAGTCTATCATTTCCAGCAACTCTTTTTTATTTCTCGTCAGCAATGCTAGATCATCTGCGCATTTTATTCTGTTGATGACACCCACTCCTCTCCTGAAATCGCCATATCCCTCCAGGACTTCCCTTACCAGCCACACCATACAATTTGAACAGACTGTGTGACCAAAAGTATCCTGTCTCACTCCTCTTTCTATATTTACACTGTTGATCTACCCATCATTCACTCTTACCTTCATTCGCTGTTGTATGCAGATTAACATTGCACTGAACCCGGAATACCACTAAAAACAAACTCCATATAGCTTCTAAAAGCATCCAGTTTTTTTTTGGGCGGGGGGG
>CABFOV010001737.1:75481-86664 GCA_902141375.1 Timema poppense | reverse complement strand
CCCCCCCCCCCCTCCCATCAATGGAAAGTTAGTTGAATACCAGAGTGACACACTCAATCATTCAACTTCCTATGTGGGTATTTATTATATTAATAGACTAGCTGTACTCGTCAGTTACAGGGTTTGATTTAATCTTTTGACATACACAGGGTATGTTATAGACAAATCGGCCGTTATTTTGGAGATTTCCCACCCTTTCTGCCCCTCTCCTCATTAAGGGCCGGAATTTAAAAACTCAAAACCTTCGTATAAACCCAATTCTAGAATGAAACCTTAATTTTAAATATCAAGGCACTGTGTCATCTGATTATAAAAAGATACATTAGTGACTTTTTTAAATATTCAAATTCCCTTTTATACCCCTTAGATATTGAATTTTAATTATTATTTTGGCATAGTATTTCTAATACCCTGTACAACTTTGCGAAATTTCAGCTTTATAACTAATCAGGAAGTGGAAGGATTAGTGATCCGCATCAGTAGTTATGGAGTCTAAGGCTTCGGGCTTACAATATATAGTATAAATACTATGTTTGCCTGATTTTTTAATCTTATCTGTACTACTATACCAAGTTTCAGCCTTCAATCTATTCAGGACATGGGAGATCTAGTGATGAGTGAGTGAGTGAGTGAGATTATATTACAAAATAATTATTGAAAGGATGTATTATATTATTTTTAATGTTATCTTTCTTTTACAATTTTATTGACAGTCACTTGGCCCATTCTTAAATGAACCCATCATGATGTTTGCCTCTTATGTTGACTGTCAATCACTTGATTCTCCTATACATGAGCGTGCCTAGTTGTTGGCCCAAGCCATGTCGACTGCTTGACCCCGCTGTCTTACAAATATGTTTTACAGCTTGTTGACCAGTTTGCATTGTGCCCCTCTAAATAGCTCCTACAGATATTTATTTGTCAACAAATTTCCAGTAGAGGACCTCAGACCATCCCCTAGTTTGGGGGCTGATTTCAAATTGTATTTTCTAATCACTTCTCTGACACAACAAATTTTTCTTCCATCGCTGTTACCAAAATTGTGTCTCCACTGCACAATAACATTAGTTGTTTCTACCAGGTCTAATATACAGTGTCAAAATGAGAGCTCGTACCTAGTAAAAATATACTATACCGTGTATGAAATCAAAATATTATGATAAAATTAAAATTTAAGTAACTGTGAAGTTTAAATGCTTTTGTAAATTAAACTTTTTTTCTCTCCTCAGGCTACAATCCATATCCTTCAAATCAGCTTCCTGTCGGATACCAGCCATATCCAGGGCCTAATACACCATTGCCACCCAATTATACACCATCTTATGGAGCCACCACTGTTACTGTGCACCCTCAAGAGATCATCATAGTGGGGGCGTGTCCTGCTTGCAGGGTGAGTAACTTGATATTATAATACAATACTAAGGAATGGAACACTTTAAGGTAATCTTTTGCCTGCAATAAAAACAGTGCACTTTATCGAGTTCATAGCTTATTCTAGAAGACAGCACAGTTAATTAAAAAAAACTATAAAAAATAGCATAGTGATCAACTTAAAATCAGTTAGTCACCATGTTAAAAAAGTTTGTTAATAATACCTAGAAGATTTATATTTATTTTTCAAATAAAATGTTAAAAAAATTTTTTAATAACAGAAAATTAATTTCAAGCCAGCTACTATTTTGAGTTGTCACATGAGAGTAAATAAATGTTATAGAGGAACTAGAATTGGTGTCATAAAAGAACCATTTTAAACTAAAAATAATGCTCTACCTAGTTAGTTAAAATAAACAGAGGCTGTCTAGTAATGTTTACTTGGCTTCTAAATATGTTGTTCAGAAAATCAAAATGAAACCAACAATGAATAATACTGCAACTAAAACATTTTATACCCTCTTACCAAATATTCCTTTTCTCCGTGTTATTGAAGTCACTTTTGATAAATTAACCATAAATTTAGTTAGGAATTAAAGATTTATAGTTATTTATCTTACACATGCAGTACTGGTAAACTTCATTTTATTTGCTAATCTGAGCCATGTAATAATATTCTTTTGATCTCTTTCCTTGTCGGTTTTCTTCATGTCAGTGTGTTGAAGATTTTGCGATTATCTATATTATCTAAAATCTTAGCAGCTATTTTTGAGAGTTTTCATTAAATGCTATAAAGTGCCAAGTAAAAAATAATATTATATGTTTCATCTATTAATTTATTGTTGCCAAACTTAACTAAGCTTAGTAGTAATTTACTCTCTTTTTAGTTGTGCTCACTAGCTATTTACATAAAACGTCAATGGTGTGGTGCACTGCACAAAGTTCTTCTTTATTTTATCTTAAAATAAAGATATTTACTAAAAACTCATAAGATTTGTGAAATGAAATAATATATATTGCTGCAGAAACACTCAATCAAATAGCATGAATAAAATAATATACACTCTTACAGATACATTGAGAAGAAAGAGAAACATTTCTGTCGACCAAAAAGGATAACAGTCAATCTCTGTTTTCAAATAACTCCATAATATATAGTCAACTCCCGTTATAAAGAACCTCTACATACTCAGATATTTTGTTCACTTTGTTTGAAGTTCACTAAAACCGATTTCTTTTTAAATCTGAAAGTAGTGGGTTAGTGACAAACAAAATAGTTCAAATACAATCGCTCTTTATTGAAATATATTAATTAATCTTTAAAAAATCAGTGATATGCTGTTGCTTACTGTATACTGTTTTGATTAATATTTTCTCTAGAGTCTGTGCTCTTTCCACACTTGATTTCACACTATCCCTGCATTCACAAAACTAAACTGAGTAGAAAAGTATAATTTTTTGAGTTTCATACAACCTTTCAAAGAAAGGGATTGGTGAAAATAATTATTAAATGGCCAAAGACTGTCATTCACTGTACTTTAACTCCTGTCTTATTAATACAACTCAGAAGACTGTCTTCCTTTACTTGCTGCAGACAAAGGTATTGCAACTTAAGCCAGATAAGTTAGTATGGAAACTTTTTAAGCTCAACCCTCCCCCTCACCCATCCACATTCCCTACTTTTAGTCAAGATTTGTGCTACCTAAACAAGAACTTAGGTAGATAATCGGTGTTTTCAAGTTTAAACAACCAAAAAGTTATGTTTTTAAAGAATAATGATGTTAGAATGACATTTATTATTGTAAGTTTCAATTTTTCTGTAAACTAAAACCAAAGTTGAGGGCTCATTAACAACACATTTTTTAAGACACATTGAAATGTATGCGAGTTGGGACCAATGAATTAGGTTCACTGTAGCCGAATGTTCATTACAACCGAATTCACTAAAACCAGAGTTAACTGTATATTATATATATTTATTTACTTATCGCTCAGAAACTCTTTGTTCAGTAAAAATTTATTGCAAATAAAATATTTTTATTTTAATAATATCACAACTTTACAATGATAAGTTTAAGTAATACCTCAAATATTTAAAGAGATATGATTAAAATTGGAACATTATGCTTATCTAAAGTACCAATAAAGTAATTTTTATGTGTAGACCTGAACGAGAATAGCCATTTTGTTTTTAATCCTAAACAATGCCTATAAACAAAATGTAATCACAGTTGTCAAATCAGATTTTGAAAAAATTGATTTTTGTCACTTTTTGCGCTCTAATCAACGACCGTTAATTTTAGAGTTATATATCCAATCATAAAAACTCCACTGGGAACCCTTTGAAAATCCTACAGTATATAACAAGTTTTTTTGCCCGATTCTCCAAATGGTTCAGTTTTAGGCCGAGATACACACACACACACACACACACATACAGACAGATGGACAGAAAGTATTATGAAAACCACTTTTTTTGTTTCAGGAGGTCATGAAACAATGACATTTATCAAACTCTGGAGTTTGATCCTATTGACGATCACAATATTTTTGTGCTTGAGGGGCGAGAGAAAGTAAAAATGAAGTAGACTTTTTTTTTAAAACTCAAATATTTTAGCTAAACCAACAGCTTTTGAATACTTCTACACAGTACCGGTATAGGATTTTATTTGTTGGTATAATCAACAAAATTTACCAATTAGTGATGAAGAAATATGACTTACACATGAAAACACAGTAAAAACTAAACTACTTAATATAGCTTTCTCCACTTCTCTCCCTCCTCTGTCCTCACCCCTCTAAAATGAAGTAAAATGTTGCATTTAGCAATTTGGGATGGATGGCTAAACTTTATCAGGACTTGTAACTCCCAACAATTCATACTTTTGTTTCAGATTGGTGTACTAGAGGATGACTACACTTGTCTTGGAATATTCTGTGCAATCTTCTTTTTCCCTCTTGGCATTCTGTGTTGTCTACTATTAAAAAATAGAAGATGTTCAAACTGCGGAGCATACTTTGGATAACCTTATACACACATTTATTTCCTATCTAAAAAATTTGAAATATGCTTCGTAACTAGTCGGGGCTCACACAAGATCACAAGAGAAAACAAAATTAGCTCATACTACTTAAAGTCCATGCAATGGTTGAGTAAATTTAAAATATAACCTTCATGAATTCTCATTTACTTAAAATAAAACTGTATCATAAGTGGGGTTGTCTTATTGTTGTATGTATGGGTGATAGCGTGTATCTTAAATAGTAATAATAATAACAGGGCTGGGCAGATGCCATATCAATACTATGATCATCGCCCATTTTGGCACAATCGGTTAAGTAGATGATCATCATGAACAATGATAAACATTTTGAACCCAATTATTTACACCTCTTTTGAAAGGTGTAGGCTAGAATTCAGGGAGGACTCATCAGTTTTATGCTGGGTAGCAGACATGATACTTTGTACTATTGCTTGGTGACAAGGAAGGAATGTTTTGTGCTTTGGATGAGAGAAAGGTGGATCGGGTGTTATTTACTAGCTATGTTTGAGAGGACAGTTTGTGGTGACTCATGCGTAGTGTCAGATTTCAAGGTCAACACTTTATGAGCAATTGTGAAAGAATCAGGGTAAATTTAAGGGGTGACAGTACAAAAAAAAGATTATCCAGTACTGGTTTATAACTACTGCACTCCTCAGGTGATTGTTCACCTTAATTATTTTAAACATTATATGAATATACACTGAATATTATATTTAACTTAATCACTATAAAATATTTATTTTGTAATTTAACACTGTTGTTTGGTTAAAATATGTTATTTAAAATATGAATAATAATAATAATTGTTAGCTACTCTTAATGGAAAAGATTCAAACAAAGAAAACAGAATTTTAGCCTTTGAATAACTTTGTGTTAGCTTTGAAATATTTATTATATAAATTAATTATTAATAATAGATGATCACATTTGAGCATTTTAGATTTATGTTGAAGAGCTCTAAAAACTTATCTACCTTGAACTTGACTCTCCTTCCTTTTCAATTATTTGCCTCATGTTTTTCATTAAAATTATTTCTTATGTTTATTACTACTTTTGATGAGAATTTTATGAATCAAAATTGTGTATGTTAAAAAATGAATTTTGCTGTTTTATAGACTACTCTTGTAATATTATAAAGAAAATAAACCAAATGATTGGCATTGGTGATTGGCAAGATCAACAACATTGGTGATCGGCATCGGCCTAGTCAGCAAAAGGGCTGATAAGCCCAACCCTTGATAAAAATAATAACAATAAATAACTACAATAGTAAGCCATTTCATAAGTGTAGGTGTTAGAAGCACCTTGAACAATTAAAATGAATTTGAAATGTGTTGATTTATCACATTTTCTCATTTTGACTAAAGAAATAAAGTTTGAAAATTACTGTGAGATCTCTGTTCTCTAGTATATTTTTGTTACAATATGTCCATGGACTTAATATTATTGTCATTTTTGAACTGTGAAACAAGTAAAATATTTTAACAATGAAAATTGAAAATAATTTTATATTATAATATTAATTTGGGAAGTAAATAAACTATATATATTATTCTCAAGTTATTGATCAAATGTTATTATTATTATTTTGCCGTGATACTCTACAGGTGACAGTTTTTGTTGGATTACTATGATACTGACCCCTCTTATATCAACCATCCCACACATATACATTGTTAGTGTATACTCGAACAAACTGACCCCTCTATTTCTCAACCATTCCACACACACATATTCCATTCACGATAAGTTTTTATCTGGATGACAGTTCGAAAATCATATGTTTAGGTTTTGGGTTGCCAACACTTGTAAAAGATCACAGTTTTTTTATAAATGTAAAGATCTTTAATTACCTGTTATATATTACATTTAAAATAGCGTAAACTTAAGTTTTCTCATACTATTTAATTTTTTTAAATAATTTCTTTCTATCCAACTCGAAACAATATTTTAAACATAATTAAAAATACTTATTTTTCATTTTGGAATGTTAATGATTTTGTATAATATATTGCACACATCAATACCTTTTAATACAGGCATCGTATTTACTTGGAAAAGAGAAAATTGTTGTCATTTGTTTACATACAATAAATGATTTTATGATTATTTTATCGTATTTTAAAATATTTAACTAAATAAAATATTTTCATCAACTCCGTGTCTGCATCATTGTAAAAACCTTGTTTACCATTATGTTCAATCATATGGTTTAGATTCGTCAGTCGCCATTTTGAAGCTATGTTCGTTAGCAGTTTTTGTGAAAGTGGTGTTAATATTTTTTTAAGGGGAATAAAACTATAAACAAACTTTGTGTCCGACCTCAAATAAATATATAAATAATATTGGCCTAAATTACTGTGGTTAACTATCACATTAATATATTACCATCTGTTTTCATTACAGTCATCCAAAGTGATAAATGTCAGCTGTTGGCGTAGTGATATATTAGGGATTACTTCTAGTAACAATTCGAGCTGTCACCCAGGTAAACCTATCTCGTGAATGACTTATATATATTGTTATTAGTGCATATTACAACAAACTGACCCCTCATATCAACTAGCCCAAACCAGGGGATTTGCACAAAATACAGTTAACTTTGGTTATAATGAACCTCTACAGACTGATATATTTTGTTTACTTTGTTCGAAGTACACTAAAACCGATTTATTTTTAAATCTGAAAGTAGTGGGTTAGTGACAAACAAAATAGTTCATATACAATCGCTCTTTATTGAAATATATTAATTAATCTTTAAAAAATCAGTTATATTCTGTTGTTTACTGTATACTGTTTTGATTAATTTCTATCCAGATCCTTCTCCAGAGTCTGTGCTCTTTCCACACTTGATTCTACACTATCCCTGCATTCACAAAACTAAACTGAGTAGAAAAGTATAATTTTTTGAGTTTCATACACCCTCTCAAAGAAAGGGATTGGTGAAAACAATTATTAAATGGCCAAAGACTGTCATTCACTGTACTTTAACTCCTGTCTTATTAATACAACTCAGAAGACTGTCTTCCTTTACTTGCTGCAGACAAAGGTATTGCAACTTAAGCCAGATCAGTTAGTACAGTGACTGTTTAAGCTCAACCCTCCAGCTTACCCATCCACATTCCCTACTTTTAGTCAAGATTTGTGCTACCTAAACAAGAACTTAGGTAGATAATTGGTGTTCTCAAGTTTAAACAACCAAAAAGTTATGTTTCTTAAAGAATTATTATGTTAGAATGACATTTCTTATTGAAAGTTCCCATTTTTATGTTCACTAAAACCAAAGTTGAGGGCTCATTAACAACACACATTGAAATGTATGTGAGTTGAGACCAATGAATTAGGTTCACTGTAGCTCAGAAGTTCTCAAACTGGGGTGTGCGAGCAGATATCAAGAGAAAACGGGCAAAATAACATGGGACTTAGGGAAACCTCTGATTGTTGGCACGTATCGTTATCTGGTTATTTCCACCCCTCTTTTTCCCGTATTTACTCTCGGCTGGAGACCGATTTCTGAGAATTGTCATCCCTCTACCTGACACCTTCTTCATTAGCAGTTCATTATGTCTTTATCAATAACATATCTCTGTTGGAGTGGTTTTTCATCCATGTTGTACTTAAAAAAATAAGTACCGCAATGGGCTAAATTTGGAGCTGGCCCTCCGCTTGAAAGTTTCAACTGGACAACCAGATATCAAAAATTGTGCCAAGCCATGCAGCCACACCCCTCTCGTTGAAAAACTATGGAATTTATAATATATCAACTCCAGAATTACAATTAAAAATTTAGATTTGAAAATATTGTGTTTGTTTACTTTTTTCCTTTATTTTTGAACGAATTTGTGAAGAAAATTTATACAACTTTTTACAGTAAAATTATGTTCTTTTTTACTAACCATACCGATTCTCAATAAGAGATAAAAATGTTAGGGCTATAACAGTAGGATTCTCTCTAACTAGCTTTGTCAGATTTGAAATATTTTGATCACAGATATTTCTCTCCACTAGATTATATAGATCAATAATTTACCAAGTGGTCATATTTTTTAAAGCTTGTCATTTGGAATTTGTTTATCTTGGGGGGTGCATTAAATTTTTAGTCGTGTCCAAGGGGTACAACCTAAAATAAAAGTTTAAGAACCGCTGCTGTAGCTGAATGCTCATTACAACCGAGTTGACTATATATTTGAGGGTGATGAGACAGTGACATTTCCAACTCTATGTATTCTGAAATTTAAAAAATTCACCGATGTCTAGATCACAAGAGCAACGTTGAGAACACCACAGATATGGGGTAAAATATTAGGGGGTCCAGGAAGTTATCCTTAAGAAAAATTGTATAATTTGAGGTCATAATTGGGCCTTAGATCGAAGTTTTAAGCCACTGTATTTTTCAAGTTACAAGTGTTATTTGTTTTGACATCTACCATCACTGCATATAGGAAAACTTAGCATATCTTGGTTCATAAAAACTCCAGGCTTTATCAAGTGATCGACTTAAAACATTGCATAACTCTGTTAAGGCCACTAGTATATATTAGTAGCATTAGCCTTAAAACTAGTAGATATTGACAAAGGCGGTTCTAGCCACTTGATTAAGGTTTTTATACACACTACTATAGAAGGTATCTCCTTTCAATGTTTGATGAGCTATGAAGTTGATAACCTACTAAGAGTAGGAAGTGACAATTGGAAAATTGAGAATTTATCTGTACAGGTCTTCAGTAAAGAACTTTCATAATCAAAAGTACTGTGGTACAGAGTAATCCTATAATTTCCCAACTTAAGATCTCAACTCTCTATAAAATTCTCAACTTTCAAACTTTTTACCAACATTACTAACCCCTTCCTCCACCACTTAACCTCCCCCCACCTCCGCCCACATGTCTACCTTAGTACAAAGCACCTGCCCCAAACATATACATTGTTAGTGCATAGTCTAACAATCTGACTTAATATCAACTAGCCCCTCACATATACCTTGTTGTTAGGGTATAATCCGACATCCTGACCCTCTCTCTTACTATCAACTAGCCCAGCGTTAATACATTATTGATTTGACATTTTGCCAGTAGCCTATTCGTTTCTTGAAACTTGCTCTTGGCAATGTTTGATTGCTCCACACACAGCTTCCAAATGGTCAAATACTATTAACTAACCTTGAGTCATTGTACATCGCATAAACACACCAGCCATCAACTGCTACAAGTTAAACAACAAAGGTCAACCTGCTTTCTAAAAAAATCATATCTTGACCTTTCTTTAGCTAAGTGTTTATTAGTATGTGTATAATTTGATGGGTTTTGTTTGTTTATGTGTGTGTTTGTGTAAGATCAGGTAAGTAGGGCATAGGATTTGAGGGTATGTGTGTGAACACATGCATAAATTAAAAATTAGAGATAATAAAGAAGTGCAAGCTATTAAAATATAGATTAGCAGTAAGTGCACACTTTATTAATAGCATAACATGCTTCAGTGACCGCACAGTCTAAGGCATCACTCCCGCAATAAACTAGACTACTGATGACAGGTAAATCAGGGTTCAAATTCTGGTTGGGCGAGTCAAGGTTTTTTAACTAAATGGGTTTCCACTCTCCCTCCATGCGAATGTGGACACATTTCTTCTAAATATAACCTTCCTTATCTCTAACTCATTAGTATAATTAGTACATGTGCATAAACCTGATTTATATATATATACACATATATTTTTAAGCACTTTCTTACTACCTATATATAAAAAGACAGATGGTATGGGCATGTAATGAGAATAGAAAAAGAGAGGATGCTGCTGAAGAAAATATTGGAAATGAAGTAGGCCTATGTAGGAAAAAGACCACAAGGAAGGCCAAGAAATAGATGGAAGGTGCAGATAACAGAAAGTGTTCAAGTGAGAGCAGAAGAATGGTGGAAAGCTAGAGGAATGAAAGATTTTACTAAACTGACCTGGCCACAGGCTGGAAACAGTTGATGCTATTAAAAAGACTTTGCTACTTATAAAAAAGTATATGGTGTGAATTTCCCAGGTGCATCAAGTTATTTGCATATAACTGCTTACTATGGTAGTTAGTTTATTTAATTTATTTTAATTTTTCAAACAGTGTTTAACTAGTCATAAAAAATGTATAGTATAGTCACCATACCATTGGCATATGATTGGTAGTATAGGCACTAGACCATTGGTTCCTAATCACCTACCAGTCAAGGACCCCCCAAGAGGCTCTTTGAGATGGTATTTTTCTAATAATTAGAATAAAATGTATTCTATGTATAGAAAATAGCACTCCCCCTCCCCCCATATTAATAATTCATGTTAGAAAACCCATAAAACTGGAAATTTGGAACTCTAATTGTAATAAAATTGAATATAATGGTGATAGTTATGGTTAGTTAGGCCCACATTAAAATTTATTAATCATGAAAAAGTTCAAATGTATTCATTTGGGTCTATTATTAATGAGATAAGTTAAACCTCTTCTTTTTTCCTATCACTTCTTGAAGATCAAGTTGATGGCTGGACACTTGGACTCGAAAATCAATATGCATGTCAAGTCTAATTCTATACTTGTTTTTCATGTAGCACTGCACAGGTGTGTGAGGAGGGGAAGTGCCTTTGGGCTGCACAGTAAGCACTGCACAGGTGTGTGAGGCGGGGAAGTGCCTTTGGGCTGCACAGTAAGCACTGCACAGGTGTGTGAGGCGGGGAAGTGCCTTTGGGCTGCACAGTAAGCACTGCACAGGTGTGTGAGGCGGGGAAGTGCCTTTGGG
>CABFOV010001737.1:62249-74999 GCA_902141375.1 Timema poppense | reverse complement strand
TGTGTGTGTGTGTGTGTGTGTGTGTGTGTGTGTGTGTGTGCACCTAGAGTAGGTCAGAGCTAAACCACAAAAAATCATTAATTAAGTTATGTTTTAAAAAAAGGCACAAATCATCTAGGTATTGTCTAAGTGGGAATGTTCAGTTAATATTTTAATAAACTCAGAAATATTGATATGATTATGATATATATTAATTAAAACCAAAAGGATTAGGAAAACTAGTGTTGGGAAAGTTTTTGCAAAATGGTGAATATTGAATTCATTATCAAAAGTAATTTACAGATGAATGATTCTTAGTAGTAATTCCCTTTCTCCTTGTGTTGCAGTGCTGTATAAGCAGTCATAGTTGCTACTAATTTGATCATATTCTTCAAATTGAAAAATTACACTTGGAATCAAGAATCCAACCCAGGAGCTAGGAGCTTTGACTTAATACGCCAATGCTATAATCTCTGAGGAACGTGGTAATTTTTCACTCATTTTAAGGCAGAGTCTGTGATGGACGTGTGGAAATCGTCAGCTACATAATAATCTATTATGATTACTAGCTATATAGTGCAACCACCTTCAACTCCGTAAGGCTTTATGCTACAAAAGGTACAATGACAAGTGTACGAATGCACATATCAAGATATATTAAATAGCCAAGCATTAATGTTTATTAATTACAGCTATTACAACATATAAATAACATATTCTTTAAATTAGATATGGCTATAACTGTAATTAACAAATATAATAGAGTTTCTATTTAGTTCATCTTGATATGCACATTCATACAATTGTAATTGTACTATTGGTAACATAAAGCCTTCCTGAGTCAAAGGCGGCTGCATTATCTGATAGCTTGTGATCTTAATTGATTGCTCATAAGTAGCTGACGATTTACACACCTACATCACAGACTCTGCCTTAAAATATGGTATGAGTAAAAAATGACGCTGGTCATGGGACGACTCCTCTTTAGCTCAGTGGATAAAGCATTGGCTTACAAAGCTAAAGATCCTGGGTTCGATTCCCATGTCCAGGTGTAATTTTTCAATTTAAAGAATATGATATTTAGATGCAACTATAGCCACCTAATTAGGAATTCTAATTATTAGCGCTAGCAAAATATTTTAGTAATTGTAGCTTATCACGATAATGTTCGTTATTCTAGATTGCATCTGTAAGTTCTTGTGTGTAGCGTACTGTACTACTATTAATCTTGCTGGTGATTTCTTCTACTTCACTTTGGTGGACTGTTAAAAAACAACTCTTTTACTTCTATTGATTTTGGTTTGGTTTTCTTGAAACAATTCATTCTAGTTAATCGTTTCTTACTCTTGGATCAAGTCCGTATTTCTTGTACCTTTCATCCTTCATTATTGGGAGGGTCGGGACCTCTAGAAATATTCTGGGAGAGGGTGGCCAATGGCCGCGAGCCCCTTAGAGTTGTCGCCTATGGCTCCGTTGCCAGTGAACATTGAAACATAATTCTAAAAAGTGTAAAAGTAAAGTCTAATCTATTGGTTAGTTTGTTGAAGAGCCTGAGAAATACCGCGGCCGTCTCTAGTACGCAACTCCGCATGGAGTGACGTCAAGGGTCCTGACAATCTGCTGCTTCTTATGAGCAGTTAAACGAACATTTCATTTCATTTAAAACCTTATTTGGCACATTGAGCGGTGTTTTTTTTTTTATTGTTGATAAAAGTGACCTATGGGTGTATCATTTAAATAAAGATATTTTAAAAATGAAAATTTTCAAAAAATATCAATTAAAATTAGAAACCAACATTTGATAGCTATGCATGTTGTTCCATTAAAGAAAATATTTTAATATTTATTAAACTGTCAAAATGGTCACTGTTTTAAAGCCTAGTAATAAAAGCATTTTTTTAAATCAAAACGTCCTGTTACTCAGTCGGTTGCGTGAAGGAAGCCCAACGATAGAAATCTACGAAGTGATTGGGACGAGCACACCAAGAAGCGGATCATTCAACTTCGATACATCCTGGCGGAAAACCGCCAGTGAGTTCCAACACACTATTATCGTGCTAAGGTGCTGTCACCACAAAGTCAGTTCTCATGCTCCCACCGCAAACACTAGTCTTTCAGAACTTTGTTCGTCGTAAGCTCCACATCCCTAGCAACGACTCATCCTCCAGCGGTCAGCGCCATAAATGCCATTTCCGGGCCTGAGCCTAACTTACGGCGAAGTCATTCATGCCACGTGGGACCCGCAATAGGACCTAGGACCATACCAATGCTGACGATGACGACAGTGGTGACAAGAAAACCTACAAAATATTATGGCAATACTCAACACAATGCGTGATACCATGAAGGCAGCACGACACTAAGTTCAGACACTGGCAGCACACTCCGTCCAGCGATCCCGGCACGCTCCCTAACCAGCCTTACCCGGTTCAATAGCTTTCCCGAACTCTCTTATGGTCCATTCCACTCCAGAAGCATAGGTATCCCTGCACCACCCGATGGTTCAATGCCTACCAGCGGAAGAGACGACGGCATTACGAGTCAGCATAGCATTGAAGACCAAAGCCGCAGAAATGCTCCCAGGGCACAGAGAATGAAAGAACAGAGCCATAGCCGCTAGGTTGAACGGGTTGCACTCCTTTTCGAGGCTTTACTCCTTCAACGTTGGGATCGCTAGGTGCGATCACCAGTGACTACAGCGCAATCAAGTGAGCATTTTTTAAACGACTCACTTTAAACTTAAATGTACTAGAAGGCAGATACAAAATATGAGCTCCTCGAGTTAACCTGTCGGCTGGCGGTCACCGAGCGAGCTTGAGGTAGCGCCCTCCCCTGTCTCTAACCCCAAACCCCTCTCGTCAATAAGTACCCTAATCCCAAGGTCACTATATAGAGGTTGCCTCGTTCCCGTAAGCACTGTGTAATACACCACATCTCGCTGCTGTGACGTCACGTGTAGCCCAGCACCTAGACAAGCCACTAACAGCATCTACAGTAGCTCCATGGTTTCTTTGGTGCTGACTGACAGCTCACAGATGACGGCTGACGGCTTTGAAAAGTTACCAGACCAAATTATGTATCCCTACGCCGAAACATATGATTTTCAAAAACATGTGTTTAGCAGCTGTCACTTCTGACAGTCAAAATTTAGGTATATACCTAAATGCTGACTGTCAGAAGTCAGCTGTTAGCTGTCAGTCAGCACCAAAGAAGCCATGGGGCTACTGTACTATTCTTATTTACGGCGTATTATTAATTTGTAATTATATAATAATATACCCGCTTTTACACGCAGCTTTCCTAGTGCGCTTTACTCTTTTCGTAAATTTTGTATTTTGTTCACATTGTTATTATTTTTTTAACTAGTGGACATAGAGCCTTGAAATTTAAAATGAATGTTTCTGTATAGAAATGGGTGGAAATTTTTTAGGGTTTTTCAAATTTAATCACCTAAAGGGGTGTAAAGGGGAAAAAGGGAGCAGTAAATTCTATGTCCTCCAATCAAGATGAAATTTGATATATGGGGCGTTATTGGGTCGCAGAATACTAATATGAAATTAATTTATGTACGGCATCCACACGATGGGTCCCGCCCGAGGCGCGTTGGTAAAAAGTGTGTTCAAGACTACCAAAACTAATATAAATAAATACTTTCCAGGGTGATAGAAGATTGAGATTTTGCAGACAACAAATGGGACCACTCAAAATAATTATAAAAGTATGAACATTTTTGTTTAATAAGTGCGACCCTGGGGCATAGGGAAGGATATATAAACAGAATAAAAACCTTTTATGTGTGCTAGCAAAGTTAAATTTGACAGTCGTTTAGGAGGAAAACTCCAAATAACCAAATAAGTCTTAAAAATGGAAATTTCCAAATGCTAGTTAGAAAAATGTGCTTAAATATTTACAAAACTAATAGAAACAACTAATTCCCAGTGTGGTAGAAAATTGAAATTTATAAGTAAATTAAAGGGACATGTAAAATTACTATAAGTCTGGACATTTTTAGTTTTAAATGAGACCCCGAGAAATAGGGCGAGGGCAGGTGGGTAAGGGGTTATAAAAATAAAAACAACTTTTAACTGTGATTGAATCTTTAAATTTGGCAAGTAGGTAGAATGAACTTTCAAAATAACCAAATCAATTTTAAAATTTGTAATTTATAAGTGAGAGTTGAAGAAATGGTAGGGGAAGGGGGTGGGCTCAACATTTACAAAAATTAATATATTCAACTACTTCTGTGTGGAAAATAGGGAGGGATGGTCCCCTCAAAATGTTTACAAAGCTATATAAATACAATTTTTGTAGATATAAAAACTTGAAATGTTGCCATGCAATTTAATAATAAAACAGATTTGAGTCGCTAGTCAGGGATACATTGTTCACGTTGATTAATTTAAAATGTTTATCATCTAATGTTGCTATGCTCATGACAGATATTCAACAACTGTCGATATCACCAAGTGAAGGAAATCAAACTATATAGTTCTACTGGAGCGATAGTTATTTATTTTGGCCAAAACCAAATTAGATTCAAAAAAACACTGCAAAAGCATTGGCATTTTCTCGCGTTTCCTACACTCTTGAACAAATGGAATTTCAAAATTGAAGCCCAGGAAATTGTAGCGCTTAAAATATATAAAACCAAAATAAAACATTCTTTACGATGTGGTTAGGTTGACATTTGGTAGCCACGTAAAATATCATATAAGATAACCAAATAAGTCTTAAAATTTCAAATTAGAACTGTGTAAGCTAAGGAGGGTGAGGGGGACAGAGGGTTTTAGAAATGAAGGTAAATTGCCATCTTTCCAAAGAAAATATACTTTTATGCATGAAAGAAAATTTAAATTTGCCAATTTGTTAAAAGGACTATCCCACATAACCATAAATTTAGAAAGTTTGGAATTTGAAAATTTACTGCTGGTAAATGGGAAGGGCCTCTAAAATTTCCTAAGCTATAAAAACACGATATGTTCCAAATGTAGGTACACGTTATACTAAGTAAACCTCCCTCATCTCTAACACAATAGCGTAATTAGTAGTACATAAGTGTTTAACGCGAACGAATATTAAGGCACGGTGCTAACAAAAATAACAAAATAGAAAGTGTTATCGATTTTGACCACAAAAAAAACTACTTTATAAAAGGTTATTTTTATAAAAATTGAACTGTAGTAAGACATTTGGAACACTAAATTTGTAAAGGCAGAGGAAAAAAGTTTAAAGTAATAAAAGTAAATCAACACACAAATTAAACCATACCTATCTTAAAGTAGATACATTAGATTTACAAATACATAGCCATTATCGAATATCTAGGAGCGACATAACAATTAAAATAAATCAATTCAGGCGACTTAACTTGGATAATAATGATGCTTCATATTAATATGTTTCTGTAATAGAGTCTATTATTTAATTTATGCTCGTTGGTGAAATGTGATGCTCTTTTTTCAAACATGTTTCTATGATCGTGCCTAGGAAAAGTTTGCATTGTCAATGGAGTGCGACGGCCGCCCTGTGATTGCACTCGTTTGTGCACTCAGATTGTAGACTAAGTAATATTTTATTTCTAAGAGTGTTTATTTATAAATTGCCATAACTGGTTTGTAATTGCCATGATCAGCTTAGGATTGTACACTAAGTAACTTTCAAAATTATGACAGCTGGATTTTCACCAATAAAGCAAGGATGCTATAGCTAAATACGTCAAAGCACAATCTAGGGCATTATGAAATCAACGTGACCATAATATTATGAAATATATCAATGTCTAAATTTGTTTCACAAATATTTTAATAAAATTTCAGTTAAATATTATTTCTGTATTATAACTGTATTGATTTTTTGATGATAGTGATCATAATTTTAGTTTCAAACATGTACAAACTACATAATCAGAACCTTTTTTCTTTACTTTAGTATATAATTTTTATATCAAACACTTAATAACCATAGCTGTGATTAAAACAATATTTATGTATAGTTATGAGTATTTTTTCACATACTTTGTACTATCAACAATTTTACTCACTTTATTATACTCTTTTTTTTTATTGTGATAAATATTTTATTTAAGAAAATCTGCAATTTTTAATTGTATGAAAATATGGTTCTACTATAGTAAAATAATCTTATACTGAAAGAATTTTCAGTGTGATTTTTGTAAATATTTATTTATATTGCCCTTTACTGAAATTAAGAGATATTTAATTTTCCATACAGACAAGAGAAGGTGTTGGACAAGTGTAATTGGAGCTTTTTGTTGTGTAATCCTAAAGAGCGTTTAAGGAGATGGCTTCATTTTCAAATTTTATTTTATTATAAAGTGATTTAAACCCGATTTGTTAACTCTCAATGCACATTAGTATAAAATAATAATACTAATACTTAGTACCGTGTCTTACTACCCGTTCGAGTTATACGCTTGAGAACTAATTACGCTAATGGGTTAGGATTTGAGAAGGTTGGATATAGAGGACGTGAACCCGAGTTTGCGTGGAGGGAGAGTGGAAAACCATTTAGGGAACTCAGTTCAACCAAGTGAGATTCGAACCTCGGTCTCCCCGTCCTCAGCAGTCTAGCTCAACACTTAGTATAAAATAATGTTGAATATAATCATTCCAGTGTTTATAATAAGGGGGTATTGCCGATACCAAATATAAACTAAGGAAACTCTTTTCATTGTATTTTTTATACATTTAACTTTTTTTTAGTTTATTAAATTGCATACCACTTGTATATTTTGTTTGTTTTAATTTGACAACAAAGTATAAAAATAAATGCAACCTTTACAACATAAGTACGGTATTTAATTTTAATTACTGATATATGTTGTGCGCCGTGTCTTACTTCCCATTACAGCTATCCGCGTATTTACTCCAATGGATAACGAATGAGGAAGGTAAAATGTTTGGGAAGTTGTGCCCGTATTTGCGTTGAAGGTGAATTATAAGCATATTAGGAAAAAAACAATCTCAGTACACCCATCAGGATTCGAGAATTGATACCCCAGTTATTTGCAGTCCAGTCTAACTAAAAAGTGAATCCTAAACTGTGACCGCAGAAACTGGCCACAAAATACTTAATAATTCATTGAAAAGTGCCTTTCCAAGACTCGTGTCACTTATGTTTAAACACTGTAGAAACACTGGCATTGTATATTTGGGTCCAAAACTCTATAATTGTTTGAAAAGTTATGGTCAATGAAAGGGGGGTGAGGCGGGGCTAAGGGACTACCGCTACCTGGACTATTGTACTCGGAGAGACGGCAGCTCTAAGCTCTCAGCTTGTCTTTCTCAAGAGGAACATTTTGAAAATGAGTTGTTTTAAAGAAATATTTTTGGAAGCGCTATTATCACTGTATATTTTAAGTTCTACCTGACTCGAGGGGTGCAGCAAATCTCCCGTAAGTCTGTGTATCTGTTATTTCCTTGTCTGTGCCCCAGGGAGAGATCGGCATCAGACCACACACTTACTGAATATGACCTTCTATCGCGAACTTCCAGAAGGTGCCTGACCAGTACAACAGCATCGGATTAACTTGATATGCATTGATCTCACCAGGGGTTGGCCAACAGCAGTTAAAGCAGCCGAGGACGCGACGGGGAACTGACCGATCTATCATCCAAGTTTCAAACCGCCTCAATGCGCTTTCACAACGCATGTTGTCCGTCTATCGCGACAGATCGGCCACACAATACCTGGTGCCACCAGGGAGCCGTACATCGCGCGTAAAGCGAAAATGAGGCGGCAAGATAAAACACGAACCAGACTTCATCTAACCATACATTGTTCTTATTTATTCATAGAACACTTGTACCTTGTATTGATATATTTGTTTGTAACTTGTATTGAACTCAATAAAGTAATTAGCTTAGGCTGGTGTCCTTTTTTTCGGCACGGCCTGTCCTTCGAGCCTTCCCCTCCTTTCCGCCACAGTGGCGACTATATAAGAGCGGGTTGTGGGAAGGGAGCCCTTATATGTATGTAAATATTTACGGTAATATTTATATATGTGCATATTTACATATATATGTGGTAATATTTATATATATGGTAATCAATCAATCATGAGAAATATAAATTTGAAACCTTATTTTTGTGGAGTGGTAGTTTTGTCTTATTTTCTGGGCAATATTTTTTAAAAAAAAAGTTGGTCGTTCATTTTCAAGCCCTGTCAGAATGAAAGAAAATAACGAGTTTAGAGCTATTCAAGAAACTATTTAGCCTCGGTAATATCTTATTACTTTGAAGACTTGGATTATAATATTTTAACATTATTTTATATCCAGTAAATTATAAAACCATATAAGAGTGAGTTATTGTTTTTTTTTAAATCAGTTTCAAATTAATTGTTAGTAACAAAAATGTCAAAATTATGATTTCTTACTAAAGCATATCCATACGCCGCGAAGTTTGAGCACCACTGTTATAAGTTATCAGTGTTTAGTTTACTGTCAAAAAATTTACTTACAAGTAATCAATCAAAGAAGGAAATATTCCCCTCTGAATTTAAAATGAGACGATCTTTGGTGTGTTCTCGCACACAATCCTATTTATTTTTATAAACACTGGTCAAAGATAATATGTCATAATCTTTTAAATTTTTTAAGCCCATGGCTCACCACAGATTTCGATGAAGATTCTCATTAATATATGGGAATATTTTAATCAATTTTGGCATACATTCTTCTCAAAGGGGCAGTTTAAAAAACGTTTACACATTCTGAAGACTTCTCGGAACTGCACTCGCTAAACACAACATTTTCTTGGCGTTTAATTTAGTTTTAATTATGGGTGTGAGAAGTGGTCTCTTAACTTGCATGGCAAAACCAAATTTAGGATTTTCGAAAACCAGGTCCTTAAGAAGATATTAAGTCCAAAAAGGGATGAGGATACTGGGGAGTGGAGGAGGTTATATAATGATCAGTAACATACCCTGTACTCATCACAAGACATGGTTTAGGTTAACAAGTCTCGTAAATTACGGTGGGCCGGGCATTCAGCGCGAATGGAAGAATCTAGAATTGTGTTCAGAGTACTTACTGGCAAACCCAATGGGAATACCTAGACGCACATGGGAGGATAACAATAGAACGGACCTGAAAGATGTAGAGTCTAATGAGGGTAACTGGATAGAACTAGCTCAGGATAGGGATAGGTAGCGTACTTTTTTAATTGCGGCAGTGAAATTGGGAGTTACTAATTCCATGGAGTAGGCCTAAGTAAATCATGTCATTATGTTTACCTTAATTATGTCTATAGTATGAATAGTATTTAACTAATGCGATAAACCGATAACTCACCCAAATTTATAATAATAATTATTACCGCGTCTTACTACCCGTTCGGGTTATATGCTTTAAGTACTAATTACGCTAATGGATTAGGAATTGGGTAGGTTGAATTGGAGGAAGTGAACCCGCATTTGCGTGGAGGGAGAGTGGAAAACCACATAGGAAAAACCACCCCCAGTTCACCCGAACGAGATTCGAACCTCGATCTCCCAGTCCTCAGCAGTGGAGCTCAACACGACAAGCGTGTTAGCCAACTACGCCACCGAGGCGGGTCCCAAATTTATACAATCGAACAGTTAAATCATATAAGAAATAGAAGTTTCTAAAATGATATCTCAAAAATAGTGGAAGAGAATGATACTTAAACATCTATAAACTACACCACACAAGCTAAATATTATATTAATTAGTATATCTCGTAAGTGTACAAATGTTTCATGTCATGGAATAGTCTCATTTTCAAATATATATTTAGCATCCTCTCCTCTGTATATAGTCACTACCCCAAAAATAATTATTTCAAGAACAACATCAATTCTCTCTCTGGATTCCATTTTAAATAAGAATGTTTTGGAAATAAATCAGGGATATCTTTGTGTGCACACATAAGGTGATGCGTCAGTTCAAGAAAACCAAACCCACCTCTGTGTTGTAACACTGATGATTATGTCACTTAGGCTAATTATACCACGTACTCGAGCATTTAGTGAACTCAAGGTTTTACTTGAAAAATTATGAATTTAAAAAAATTAAATCCAAACTTTTTGTTGGCCACTAGAAGAAATAAATGTTTTTGGGCGCATATGTTTAAGGGAACTAGATTTTTCTTTTTCAAGATAAGTTTATCTGTCGTGTTTTGGCCATTATTTAATAGTGATCCATGTTTGCCAATGTAATAATAATAATAATATATTTTTACCACGTAGATGGTTTAATGTTCTAGTTTATTAAGTGGCACATCGCTGTTCTGATCTTCTTAAACACATTTTATCAGCCACTCATTTGCTTAGTACAAAATTCGTTATTATATGATTTAATCTACAACATATTTCATAAATCGTCACGTTCGCAATATACTAGACTGTAATTTATGACCCGCCTCGGTGGCGTAGTTGGCTAACGCGCTTGTCGTGTTGAGCTCGACTGCTGAGGACGGGGAGATCGAGGTTCGAATCTCGGTCGGGTGATCTGGGTGTGGTTTTTCCTAAATGGTTGTCCACTCTCCCTCCACGCAAATGCTGGTTCACTTCCTCTAATTCAACCTTCCCAATTCCTAATCCATTAGAGTAATTAGTACTTAAAGCGTATAACCCGAACGGGTAGTAAGACGCGGTGCTAAATAATTAAAAAAATTGTAATCTATGGGATGATCGAGGCTCGAAGATCTGTCGGGTGACGGTGGCTTTCCACATATTTTACCATTCTTTTCCATCGCTCATGCGACTACATTTATTTTAAACATGTGTATCATCCATACCTTTAGTTTATTTAATCTGTTACAGACCGTCAGACCTTGTGTTGAGCATAGTAGTTAAAAAAGTAGACTTTCATAATTTTATTTGAAACGTATTTGGCCATTGAAATGTAACTTACATATTAATGTTTAATCTGTTTCAATGAAAACTACGATACACTTCACACGTAACTGAGATGTTTTAACCACTTCTAGGCTAGTTCAGTGACTTTCTTTACCTCTATCAGATGTTGGCCAATCTATTGCATATATACGTGTGTCTATTCTTACAAGTTTCTTAATTTCCTTCTAGGTTTCCCTCCTTGATGAGACGGTACCTTGACCCAGGGCTGCGTGCGGGTTGTACCTCATGTTCCTTTCGCCACTTGTCCTATATTGCACCTGTACTCGCGGAAGACCTAATGTGTCATCGGAACACTAAGTGGGGGGTCAATCGCTAGTTGCATCAGTCCTCGTAGAACTAACTACAAGAAAGCAGGTTTAAGGCAATATGTCAATGTTACCAGTGAATTCATAAGACGATATAAAGGAGCGTTAAAATAAACCAGATAAACCAGTAGCCTAAACCCTACGAAGAATGGTAGAAACGTTGAAATAAATGTAATCTATCACTTGGTAACTACTATGAAAAGGACCATAATTTATTTTTTTTTGTATTGTGTATTACTACCCATTTGGGTTATGCGTTAATGAAGTAGTTACGATAATGGGCTAGGGATGAGTAAGGTTGAAATTAGAGGAAGTGTACCAGCATTTGCGTGGGTAGAGAATGGTAAACAATTTAGGAAACATTACCCTCAGTTCTCCAACCTGGTTCGAACCACGAAGTCCCCGTTAGCAGCAGTCTAGTATATTGCGAGAGTAGCACCTTAAACTATTCACCAACCTCATACCTAGAGTCCCAAAATCAGTAATGAGTTTCACTAGTATATGAACAAAAGCCACAATTAGCTTATCAGAATAGAAAAAGCCCCAAGAACAACAATGAATAATTTTATAAGTATAAAACTCAGAGAAATAAGAGAATCGTTTATAGCTAAGGCAATCAGAGCAGCAATAAGCAGAGCCGTAACTACACTGGTAACGATAAAAGATCGAAAGGAGAGAGTTAAATTGCGGTTGGAGGAGGAGTGGGTAGGGACGCGAGCGGATTAAAAACATTCAATAACTAACAACACACATCAACAAGACTTATTAAAAGAGGGAGTGTGGGATTTAGAGGTGGGAGAGAGAAAAATAAAAACGGGGCCCCCCAAGCATCTAGTTACGGTCCTGGCAATAAAGTTAACTTACTAGTAGAACTAAATCCATAAGAGTAGCACTAAGCTCAGTTAGTAGAAGACCCAGAGAAACAACAGTAGTATTGAGCTTAACTAGCAAAAGATCTAGAGCCACAAGCGTACCTCTAAGCTTAGTTGGAAAACTAGAAGACGACTCAAAGACACAAGATCAGCACTGAGTTTAACTAGAGAAAGAGCCAAAGAGCAGGTTTGAGCTTAACTAAAGAAAAATACAAAGCTACAAGAGCAGCAATGAAACAAGCTAGTAGATAGCTCAAAGCCACAAGAGCATCACTGGGTCACAATAATAGCACTAGTGCTGTTCTTGAAGCTCTGAATAAAATACTAGTTATAATCAATGCTGCCCTCTGGTTCTACACAAGAGCAGCACTGAGTCAAGTTTATAGATGACCTAGAGCTACAAGAGCAGCATTGAGTCAAGTTTGTAGTTGACATAGAACCACAAGAGCAGCAATGATTCTAACAATTCTTTGATCCAGAGCTTCAAGCGCAGCACTGAGTCAAGTTTGTAGATTACCTAGAGCCACAAGGACAGCACTGGGTCAAGTTTGTAGATGACCTAGAGCTACAAGAACAGCACTGATTATAACTAGTATTTTATCCAGAGCTTCAAGAGCAGCACCGAGTCAAGTTTGTAGATGATCTAGAGCCACAAGGACAGCACTGGGTCAAGTTTGTAGATGAAACAGAG
>CABFOV010001737.1:41324-59369 GCA_902141375.1 Timema poppense | reverse complement strand
CAGAGCCACAAGAGAAGCACTGAGTCAAATTATTAGATGCCCCAGAACCCAAAGAGCAGCTCTGAGCCTAGCTAGTATATGTCCCAGAGCCCCAAGAGCTGGACTAAGCCTAGCTAGTAGATGTCCCGGAGCCCCAAGAGCAGCACTTAGCCTAGCTAGTAGAGCTCCCGGAGGCCCAAGAGCAGCTCTGAGACTATCTAGTAGATGTCTCAGAACCCCAAGATCAGCACCTAGTCTAGCTAGTAGATGTCTCAGAACCCCAAGAGAAGCACTAAGTCAAATTAGTAGATGTCCCAGAACTCCAAGAGCAGCAATGGTTTTAATCAGAAGGTGTAGCTAGAGCCACGTGAGCTCCAACCAGTTTAACAACTAGACGACCGAGAAATTCATGAATAGCATTCAGTATAGTGAGTTGACGACCAAGAGACGCAATATAATCAACCATTGAAACCATAAGTATATTTAACTGTGAACCTTTATGTTTCTATAATCTGATACCACAAAAATAGTCATGCCATTATAGATAAGGAAGGTTAAATGTTTTATGCCAATGTTTGAAATTAAATATTATCCAAATTAACAGTATCACAATTCTCTTGAAGGGAGAAGAACGAAAAAAAAAATCTTATATGGGCCTACATAAAAACAGTACGTTGCATTGTAAAGCTCTTTGAGTGATATTGAACATTATTTTTATAAATCCCAATGTGTATAATATATATATATGTATATATATATATAATATTATATATAACGGTAGTGACACAGGCAACAATATAATACACTGGCCGACAATGCAGTCTCTCTAGTGGGGATTCTTTGATTTTTAGGAACAGTGTAAGCGCGCTCAGGGTAAGATTGAGCAACTATTGTACATGTGTTAAACCGTATACTGGCTAAAACGTGCCAACACCGATCGGTACAGCATCATTACTGTGAGCAGCGAATACTGTCATGGGTGTGTGTAAGATCAAGGCTAGTAACATGGTCTACTCTAAACTAATTTAAACCGTACAACATTAGCCTCGAATGGCCAAAGCAATGATGGGCAGCTGAGGTTAAAACTGAAGAGACCATCTGTTGACAAGTTGGTGAGAACATGGCCTATTGGAACGTAGACTGTGAGAGAAGTGTGTGGTAAAGAGAATAAACTATCAGAGGAAATGATTGGAAGAAAATTTGATATAATAATAATAATAATAATAATATACTTTAATGGCGAAGTTAAGGCTTCCACCTTTTCTTACACTTAACCATTACAATTAAAATTAAGTTTAACAAAAGGATACAAATAAAAACTCACAAATAATGAAATAGATAAACTAGAGCTAAAATACACATGTATTACATAATATGAGAACCAGAGATCAATTCAACACAAACATAAGTAATTCACGCGCGCGCACACACACACACACACACACACACACACACACACACAAACGGAGGTATGATTACGTCTCACGCTCCTCAATCCTCAAGATTTTTTGATGACGAGTGATGGTAGTGTCGTTGAGTGCGTGGCACTGTTGTCAAGTGTGGATTAATAGTTAAGGGGAAGTCAGTGAGTAGGTTTAATCTTAATCCCAACAACTAAGCTGTTGCTTAGAAGGTATGAGTTGGTGTCATCTAGACTTATATGGGTACGTATGAAAATAGGCATTCGTAGAATTATTTTGGTTGCTGGCTATACTCCGGTGGAGGGTGATGAGAATATGAGAATGGAGTTTTGAAATGAACTCAGTGAAATCTTAGACTATATGAATGTGAGAGTGCTGCTATATACAGATTATGTCGTATTAATGGCGGAGGATGAACGTTACTTGCAGAATGCATTCAATAGTTTTAATATGGCGACAGGCAGAATGGATCTTAGTATCAATGTCTCCAAAACTAAGATGATGGTTTTTGAAAAGAACGAACTAGGAAATGATTCTCAGATCAGTTTAAATAAAAAAAACTATAAAAACAAGTTAATGGTTTTGCGTATCTTACAAAATGTTACGAAAAAATAAAAGGATGTATGGTGAAATCGACGGACGGGTGAATGTATAGTTTGATTTATGTGAACTATTGCAAAGAATGAAGTAACATCGAAAGAGTCAAAGATGTTAGTATAGAAGTGTGAACGCCAACACTGTTTCATGGATGTGAAGCGTAGGTTTGTCGAGAGAAACACAAGATCAGGGTGAATGCGGTTGGAATGAGATATCTAAGAAATATATGTGGAAAAACTCATATAAGCGGAGTCAGTAATTAATAGGTGCTTAAGAAATGAAGTTTTAATGTGAATCCAATAAGTCATTAAGAAACTAGTGAGTAGACAGATATTGTGGAAAAAATTATATATATATATATAATAGTATCTGTGTCTTACAAATGTGTTCACATAATGGAAGTTTACGTCAAGATTAATACAATTGTGTACTTGTTGGACGCCACTCCTAGGATCTAGGAGAAAATAATAATAATAATAATAATAATAATACAAAAATTTACCTCGGCTAGCTTTGACGGAAGCACGATGACTCTTAATACTCGAGACCACTGGGTGTGCTCGAGAACTTTTTTTTCTGATATTACAATGTTAATGATAATGACACTATCTTACCTACAACAATGGCGTACTGTAAATATCTACAGGAGTTGAAAGAATACTTAAAATAAAACATGAACAATTTAAATAAAATGGATTGTCGAAATAAAATGTACTAATTTAGACTACAATAAAAAAAATATATAAAAAAAATATTGAAACTTTTGAGGGCTTACTATTTTTGTTTCCTTTTTTACAACATCCCAATCCTACCTATAAAAATTCCGAATAAGTATAATTTTAATCTGACAAAAATAAAATATATGGTATTACCTATATTCTTTAACAAAAATTTATCACTAAGAATAACAATCTCTGAACATGGTCGAATTTAGGAGTTTAGAACATATAATACTAGAGTAAAAGAAAGATAATATAGGCTGAACTTATATAATATATAATTATAGTTTTGAGTAAGACAATAAAAAAGTATTATTGTTGAGTAAAGAGAAGAAAAAAAATCAATATAATTAATATTTAGACATAAAATAAGATTATTAATTAATTCTCTGGAATAGATAAGTCTGAATATATTTAGTCTTTTTCTGAAAGTTTTTACATAAATCCTGGTTTCTTGATAAAAGAGAAAATATAAATGTAAATTTGAATATTTGGTTTGATCTCACCAATGAATTCGTCCATGTTGAGACAGCACGGATTTCTGAAATTTGTTTCCTTTTATTAATGCCCCCTCGTTCACAATTTAACTGAATAAACAATCTCTAGTTCTTGCCCATACACTTAACTTTCCATCTGTGTACTTGCACTTTACTTTCAAGTCATTGTTCCACTTTAAAAATAAATTTAGTTAGGCGCTACACAGATAATGCTCCATGTTAAAATAACACCGAGAAAGAAGACCCGAATCTTCTTCAGAAAGTGTTCCAAGAATCAAATTTAAAAACGTTATATTTTCTTCTCCCAGTCCAAAGAGAAAACTAATATATTAAAACAAAAGATAAAATGTTACAAAATGTTACAACCCCAATCTGTTACTTCTTATTTACGGCCATGAATAAGATAAAAGGGAGCGGGACTAAGCGGGAGTAAGCTATGGATCAAGTGACAAGGGAAATTATTAGAAATATTTAAAAGCAACAATATGAACGGTTTATTCAAAACAATAACATTAGAGCAGTAAACTTTACATGGTCTCATTAATCAAACTGAGATATGTTTAAAACCAAACAAATAGATAATAACTTCATATCTTTAAATTGCGCAGATAGTTTAAGAGAAAGTTAGTCTGTCTTTCTGAAAGTTCGTAAATGAATTCTGATTTTGATAGGAGAAAAAAAAAGATTTAAAGTTGAAGAGTTGGCTTGGCCTCACCCATGAATTAGTCCATATTGAAACACCAACTTCAGAGATTTGTTTCACTTTAGTAATTCAAATTCTTCCACAATCTAAACGAAAATAAACAGTCTAGTTCTTGCACACACACTTAGCTTTCCATTTTTGCTACTTGTACTTTAATTTACCACCGTTAATTCACTTTAAAATAATTTGAATTAGGAGCTCCACAGATTTGGCTCCACGTTAGACCAACACCGAAGAAGAAGACCCAGTCTCCTCTCGAAAGTCTTCCAAAATCAAATTTAAAAGGGTTCTATTCTTACTTCCAAGTCCAAAGAGAAAACTAATATATAAAAACAAAAGATAAAATGTTGGCTATGGACTAAGGATAGAAATCAAATACAATGCAGGTTTAATATAAATTATTGAAATATATCCCAATGAGGGTGAACAATGTTTTCATAAAAGAATTAAATGTTTATTTCTATCTGTCAAAATTGAAAAGAGCGCTGGTTTTGAGTTATTTAAATCGAGCCTTGTTTCTTCTTTTTTCTTATTTTACAATCACGAGATCCGCTACTCACTTGTTTGATAGAACTGCGCATGCGTTAAAACAAACATGGTCGATGTTGAAAATAACTACAAGAGTCAAACAAACTTCTTAGAAGGATAATTAGTATGTTTAATAAAAGTTAAGTGTTCTTCCTTAAATCAAAATTCCTTATTTAAATTATTTAAAACAATGTTATACGTTGATCCCTCTGTCCTTTTATTTTATGAATGGATGTAAATAGTGTTATTAGGCAGGCCGGCAATACAGCCGCCGAACTTTGAAGTCCTTAATTTCATACAAAAATAAAATGGAAATAATTCACAAAAATTATAAAAATATAGGGAAATACAAGGTAGGGTGGCAAATTACGTCACACTATAATAGAGAAAATTACTATTGTAGGAATTCTATTAGTGTCGGTATAATAGGAGCGGGTAGTGTGAATTACAGAGAGTTATGCGTTAATATCAGCATGAGGTGGGTCCTATTGTAACATAATGTAATGTAATGTTACAAATATAGACTAGAGATGAATATGAAATAAAATGCAAATTTAATATAAAGATTGAAATATATGACAATGAATTTGAACAATGTTTCTTAAAGGAATTAAATGTTTATATTCATCTGTCAGAATTGAAATGCGCGCTAGTTTGGAGGTATTTACATCACGTCTTGTTCTTTTCTTACTTCTTTTACAATCACGAGACCCGACACTCACGTGTTTGACAAATCTGTGCATGCGTTGAAATAAATCATGGCCGACATTGAAAATAAATAAAGAAGAGTCAACAACAAACTTATTTGAAGGATAATTAACATGTTTAATAAAAGGTAAGTGTTTCTCTTTAGGTCAAAACTCCTTATTTAAATTATTTAAAACAATGTTAGACGTTCTTTTTTCCGTCCTTTTTATATTTGAATGGATGTAAATAGTATTATTTGTCACACCGATAACACAGCGCGTTATGCTGTGGCCGAACTTTGAATTGCATAATTTCAAACGAAAATAAATTGGAAACTATCTACAAAAATTAGTTTAATATAGGGAAATACATGATAGGGTGGCAAATAGCGTTACAAGATGTTCCTCTTTTCTCAATGTTTCTGTAAAAGTATATATTATTTAATTTTTTTTTTATTCTTTCTGCAACAATGTATATTGTTTCGTTTCACAAACTAAACTTGTTTTTGATAAATTTCTCTATAATAAGAGATATATAGAAAATTTGTGCGGTGCAACGTACCATTTACTACAAGGAATATAGAACCCTTTCATTATTCAAGAATTAACAAGCAGCATCTAGAAGTTAAATATTAGCAGTATATCTAACTTTTTCGACCCTTTAGCAGTGGGCCTATTGACGTGAGACATTAGTGTGAGGTTATAATATTAAACATGAAAATTAGAAATCTTGGAAACCCAGACCAAGCTTCTTATTTTTAACCATTAAAGAAAAAGAATTAGTTCTGGTTTCAGTGGTTTGAGTTAATTGGTGGTTATCTAAGGATTTGTGAATCTCTTAATATTTTGTCTGTATTCTACTGAATATATATTTATTGTCATCAATCTTGCAATTGGCTTGCTACATCTCACCCCCTTTACCTATCCTGAGCCAAATTTATGAAATCCTTGTACCTTCTTCTGCCAACATCATCCGTACAATCATAATATTATTTCATGTTTATTCATCGGGCGTGAAGTTGAGTCCACTTAATTTTTTACTATTTACTACTACTGCTGCGTTCAGCTATATTTGGCTATAGTCAGCTTTGCTACTGATTTCGACTTACTTGTAAATTCTTTGCCCTAGTTCTTTAAAATGAATATGTTTCAGGCTCTTGTTAATGTGAAAGAACGTATTCACAACATTGATGAATTGAAGGGAGAAGGATGGAAGGGGATTATTTTTCCCTTCCCTTTTCCTACCCATAGCCATGAGCACAACTATTTTTAATGAAAGCCTAAGGCATATCAAGTACGTATAACGATAATATAAAGTAGTAAAAGTACTTAAATTTCAAGTAAAGACTTGAGACATGATTTTCAAAATATAGATTACTACACACATTAAAAATGCCCTTAAAATCCTCAATAGGTAAAACATAAATTATAGGTTCGATACGCTGTATGCCCTTTCCAAATTCATCATGCTAATCAACTGTTTCCAGCCTGTGGCAGGGTCTGTTTAATAAAATGCCTCCATCTTCCTCTATTCTTCCACCTTTCTTCCTCCTTTAATTGCTTTCATTCTTATCCTCTCACGTGCACACTTTTGGTTTTCTGCTCCTCCCATCTCTTTATTGGCCTTCCTTGTTGTCTTTTTCCTACATACTTCAGTCCCATAAAAAAAAATTGCATCCTCTCCTTTCCCATCCTCATTACATATCCAAATCATCTCAGTCTTGCTTCCTCTCTCTACGAACTCATGTACTCCCTGTACGCTCACTATTTCCTGGATAACTTGATTCCTAATATTGTTTCTCCTCGTGACAGCTAACATGCTCCTCAAACACTTCATTTCCATGGCTTCTACCTACCTAGTCTTCCTTATATTCAATATCCATGTTTCTGCTGCATGTGTGACAATTCTACTGTGTGTGCCCTCTCAAAGTAAATGTCTGGATGCACCATTGTCTCAACAACGTAAGTCATGCTTTGGTTGGTTTGAACACGACTAGTTCATCCACTTAGCCATTTTAACTGCTAAAATATTAATTTTGTAAACTTGATGATGGTATATATGTTATTGTGAATGTGATAAATTCGTTATTTTGTAAAATTACCGGTGAATGTATAGATTCACCAAAAACCATGGCCTATTTAACCAATTCTTCAATGCATTTAAATTTGCCAATGATTTTATAAATCTACTGATGGAATATATTGAAAGTACGTTACCTTAACTGTATTATTTACATTTACCGTTGATTTTATAACATACCTATTGTATGTTGACGAAAGTATAGAACATAAATCCAAACTAACCTAATACAGCCTAGCCTAACCTAACTTAACTAAACTAACTGAACCAAACATAATCTTGACGTGCCTTATTAACATTCACCAATGGCTGATGGTAATTTTGTAAACACGTTCTGCGAGTATGTGAAATAGTAAATACATTCTTTTTTACATTCCCCGACTGAATCAGTGGCTTTGTAGAATCACCTGTGATTGTACAAACTCATCACATTCAGCACACCCATGTGGGAAAATGCCAGATCTGGCCCAGAAATGGAATTGGCTGGATCTAGGAATGCCAGATTCGCCCCAGATCTACCCTATATCTGGGTATATACGGTTTTGTAATTGACAAAAATTTACAGGTTAAAACAAAGAATAGCATGCAGATATAATATCAACGATTTGACATTATATGTTGAATATGTGTATGCTACAGCAGTGATGTAAACTGAATTTGTTCCTGGGGCTAATATTGGGGGTGGAGGCTCATATAAATAGGCTTGCCATACTTTTTTGTAAATAAAATGCATATGTAGTTGCTAAAGCTATATCCTGCAAAAGATTACCCAAAGCATCCGCGCTCTCTTTGCGCTTATATGATCACTTCCCCTGCTTCAAGGTCGATGAGAACGATGCAAATTTATTTACCACATGTGCTGGAAACTCCATTGAATCTAAAATAAAATCAGAAATATATTAATGAGCTACAGAGACAGTTGAGATTCCACGGGATCAGTCGTAAAAGTAACATCATAGTGGATTTTTGTTTTAAAATTAATAAATATTCTTAATATTAATCCATTGTATTATAAATGAAAATAATGAATACCCTTCTCGAAATTTTAAAGAAAACCGGTTTTAAAATGTACCATGTTAGGAGGGGGGGGGTCTAGTACTTCAACCTCTACTTCACCCTCTCCCCACACTTATAGTACTTAAGCCACTGTAACGGTAGTTTTATTGTCAAACGACCATTCCAGTTGATTACCTTGAAGGCTTGAGAGTTCTTTTTATTTCCGTTGTCTGGCGTATTTAGGTCAGTGCTGTGAAAACTTTTTAAGTTCGCGGTACATTAAACAAGTTTTTTTTTGCGCGTGGTTTTGTTTTGGGTACAAGTTGCGGCAGCAGAAAATGCGATTCTACAGTAAATTTGAATTACTCCGCGCAAATGCGTCTACACTTCCTCTAAACATCCCTAAAACCATTAGTGTAATTAGTGCATAAGCGTATAACCTGACCAAGTAGTAAGACGCGGTGCTAATTAAAAAATTAAATTACTTATTTTTCACAAAATATGAAAATTAACATTTTGGCTGTTTTACAAATTATCAAATATATCACGTCAGAAGTCTCGTTCCAATTGTGTGGTAAATAAGCCAATAATTTTATGGTGGCTGTAGTAATATTATTATTATTATTATTATTATTAACACCGCGTCTTACTACCCGTTCGGGTTGTACGCACTTACGCTAAGGTGTAGTGGTAGGGTGATTGTGAGATGAAATGAAGGCCCACAGTTTAACGTGGAATCCGAACCACGGTGGAGGCCTGGCATTCCTCACATTCTCAAGAAGTCTTGTCAGAGGTGAAGGAAGGGTTTGGTAATCAGATAAATTAAAGCTTTGCCGGGACCGAGGATTGAACCCCGGCCGCCAGCATAGAAGTCTGACACCTTACCCCTAGACCGCCAGGTCACCTGTAGTAATAGTCATGAACAAGGCCCGGATTTTGATGACATGTCATCTTTTTTTTCCCTATCAGACAATGCTCAGTTGGACATAAACTCTATTCATGATCCCCTGGTTGTAGAAATGTATATTTTTATCGGACATTTTTGGCAATTTTTTGTTTGTTTAATAAGTCATTTTTAAGCATTTTTTAAAAATAAAATTTAAAATTGTTTGAAAATTACATTAAAAAGGTTATATATACGAACTATCGGTGCTTTTATAAAACAATAATATTTAAACATCAGATATTTTACCACACTTTGATAAAACAAGAATATTTTACATCAGATAGGCTGGCAGGCTATACTCAAGAGGATATTTCCACAACATGGCTCTGCGCGCATAGACGATCGAGACAGCGTTTGCACGACAGGCCTCATGCTCTGCTAATGCTCAACCTGTACTCTGGCCGTGCTCAGCATCGTCCTTGCATACGGGCTTAGGTGTCGCTACCCTGCCTCACCCCGTGGGCAAATAAATCTGCCAGGATGGCTTACTTAGTAGGTTGGGGTTGTGTAGTGAAATGCCCTTCTTGCACCCTGCCCCACAATTATGAAACTGAACATTCTCATCTTGAAACATGTTTAAAAAGTTACAAAAAAAAAGTCATAAACGCAGTGATAGAGCAGTCTGTACATCTACTTTGTTAAGAAAATGGTATCCAAATAAACAAACCCAACAAAAAAAATTAAAAGAAATGCCAAGTGTTACAAGACAAAAATTCTTAAACTATTCACATTTTTGGGGTCCATGTTGAAAATGAGAGATTTGGTATTTTAATCTTAGTTTATAACACAAGTACTGTTGAAAAGTTCAGCTCTGGTATTTTGTCCTTAGTTTATATCCCAAGTATTACCTCCATGCTACTTTTCAAGGTTCAAAGTTGAATGAAAGTACCTTAAACGTTTTGATGATCAGTTAGTGAATGAGTCCGTGCATCCCGAAATAAGGGTTATTATAATTTCCCTACCTCACTAACCGCCCAAGCTATAAAAATTCAACTTTATAGAGATAACTAAAATTATTCGTCTCAACAGGGTGTTACATTTTCACGTTTCTATCATTGTTTAGAGCCGAGTTAGAGGGGAGTGGATGTGGCCTGGGTTGTATCGTGTTTAAGGTGATCGGCGTTAGAGAACATGGCTGTTTCACTGCCTTGGACCTTGATAATAGATGTAATGATTAACCAAAACACTCCAACATATTGGAAACATTAATCCTTTAATAATATACTTCATTTTTCAATTATATGTAAAAATGGTTTGCTACTTTCTAAATTTATTCTTTTACATAACCTCCGGAGCTATACTATTTAAAATTGGATCCTCCAGCATAGGAATAAGGACAATTAGCTAATAGTGGTAAATATAAAATAAAACATAAATTACTATATATTATTGACTACTAAGTATTTAATAAACTAAACTGACAATAATAAGGCAAGGTTTCAAATATGACACCAGCTTCTAAACCGCAAAATTGGCTTCAATGACGCCGTAAAAGACCTTCTTTCTGCCGTGAAAGAGAGGAGACTAAACATCGGTGATGTAAAATGTGAGATTCGCGTTCATATTTTAGTATTGATAAAAATCGATACACAAATAATAATAATTTTGTAGACGAATAATAATGAATTATTGGATGCTTATTTTCTTAATTGCATCTCTGTAATTGTCTAGGGTGAGGGTGGTCCCAAAACCATTAGTGTATATATCGGGTCGTACGTTCATTAAAAACTATAAGGATATGAATAGACGGACTGGTTCACAAGATGAACTTTAGTAGCCCCGTGGCTTCTTTGGTGCTGACTGACAGCTTTGAAAAGTTACCAGGCCAAATTACGTATTCCTACGTTGAATCAAATGATCTGCAAAAACATGTGTTTAGCAGCTGTCACTTCTGACATTCAAAATTTAGGTATATACATAAATTTTGATTGTCAGAGGTCAGCTGTGAACTGTCAGTCAGTACCAAAGAAGCCATGGGGCTACTGTATGTAGACTAAATTTGAATCGATATTTATCTGAAAGTTGGGCATTTTAGTGCCGCTGTACGGTACAAAAGGAAAAAACAACCTTAATAGCGTAAAGCTCTTGACTGTTGAAGAATGACTAACCATTATCCAGTAATCATGATTCCTCCTACGTCAGTGCTGCGACCAGCCAATCACTTAGGTTTAACCACATATTGGGTTTTTCTCGTGTTGGACTATTTCCTATCCTTCATTGACGTAACATATTCAACAAGAAGTTGCGTTAGTAAACAGAAGTGTGTGTTTGTCTTGTTGACATGACCACACTACCGGTCAGTCACTCGCTGATACCCACGGGGAGGGGGAAGTCCCTGACGGAAAACCGCGACCTTCCTCAACAAGTGTTTATTAACCTGCGCAGCGATATTTCTTGCAGTCCTTTGCTCCACGCCGTCTCAACCTCTGCTTGCATCATGCCACCACTCTCGCCAGCCAAGATTGTCCACCAAGATAGTGGTACTTTGTGGTACGCGAGCCTCCCAGACCGGTCCCGGCACGAGGGGTTTCTAAGGTCCGTGCTGGATCTGTTGCTCGATGAGGCCGTGTTTGAAGGGACCAGCAGGAGCAACCGTGTCGTGGAGTGGAAGTCTCCAGAGGAACTGGACCAGCTGATTGAGCTGGGAGTATCGGCTGAGCCGGTGGGGCACGACAAACTGCTCCGATTAGTCAGGGATACGATAAGATACAGCGTCAAGACTGGTCATCCTTACTTCGTCAACCAGCTGTTCTCAAGGTCAGTCATTTGAACATTCACTTCCTCTTTATTTAGATCATCCCCCCCCCAACCCCCCTCCCAAGGCAGGTCAGCCGCATGACTGGCGGAAATACGGGAGCTGTGAAATAAATTTATGACAACATTCTGCAATCAAAGACTAATAATGATTTAATTATTTAAAGGTTATCAACGTTCACCCCACCCATATTAAAAAAGAATTGGCTCACGAATATTTTCTTTATAAACTGAGTGTAGTATATTACTTTTCATACATTTTAAACTCTGTTAGTGAAAAACGTGACCTAGTTTAGTTCGTTTTTCTAGTGAAACCTGTTATATTATATAATTCTTCATTTTTACCTTTGAAAATTGCTATAATTTAAAAAAAATGTTATTTAAAATATAGCTTTAGCTGTAAAATATCTTTATTAATGTATTTTATAATAATTATTAGATATATTTATGAAATTCAGGAAGAAACAATAAGTTTGTTCTACACAAAAGTTCTGAGCAACAGTTTATTTTACATTCATTACAGACAATTAATGTCAAACAAAATGTTAAATTGAATTAACTATTTTGTTGTTGCGATATTAAACTATTTAACTAATATTTTTTAATTACAAAAATATGATTTAGAAACGTTTAAGGGTAAATAATGTCAAATATTTACTAAATTATTGTTTTTTATTACATCAGTAGAGGGATTTATTCAGAACAGGTCAGGCAAATAATTTTGCTATTCAACAACTTCTTCCTCTGACTGGCGTTTTCCAACACATGCGCTCACGTGCTTTTATTATATGATCCATACATAAGTGCACACCACAAATGTAACAAGTTATTTTAGTTTTTGTAATATTTTTTCTTGGGCATTTCACACACCTCTTCATCCTCTGAACCAAACAAATCCTCTGCAAAAATCTCGTTGAAAAGGACTCTTCCTTATTGCTTCAATTTCGTTCATACATAAAAATCATGTCATTTAGTCCAAGGATATGCAATAAAGTCAATTACAAGCATAATACAGGAACCAATATTATTTTATTTGATTGAAATTATAGTGAGACAATAAAAATATAACAATACAAATATAGAAATACGATACCATGAATAATCTTTACTGCTGATAAGTGTGTCCAACTAAGAAATCACGTGACTGCTCTACATACAATTATTAGGCAAATGAATATTTTATTACTAACTGCTTTTCCCATACGAAAAAATAAGAAGTGTTGAAATTTTAAAAGGGAACATTCTTAATTTATTTTAAAACGTTTGAATACATGGACAAGTTTCACCATAAAGTAAAGAGGAATGAATTCATGTCTTCCACTTCGGTGGGTGAATCGTCTAGGCCAGGGTGTCACTCTCGCATGTAGACTAGACTGACAACGTTGGGGAGATGGGGTTTATCCCAGTTGAATGTAATGAAGGTGGGTTTTCCTTATCAGTTCTCCACTCCCTTGCAAATATTAGTACTTTACCACTAAATTCTACTTTCTTTATCCCGAGATAATTAGTATAATTAGTACATATGCGTATAGCCCGGATGGGTGGTAAGATTCGGTAGCCAAAAAAGTCATGTACGTAGGTTATTGTAGTACTAGAAAAATAGAAACACCATCTTGGCCAAATTTCTTTAAAACTGAAAGAATATTTTGGTTTCAACTCTAGCAAAACTTATCAATAGCTGTAATGTGAGTGGTCTGTCAAAGAAACCACAGGATCCTTCTCACTTCTCCCCTCCTCCGTACTGCTGCCCGGCAAGTTGATTTTCTTCTGTTGGACACTCCCGCTCCCCCTCCTGCCAGCCAACACTCGGTAGCAGCACTAGCTGGGCCCAGATATAGATTCTAATTTAACTAATATCTTAAGTTTTTGTGTTGTGACCACAGGATTTTATAACGAAGTCTTTATCTTACACCTCATAGCTAGAACCCTATGGTTTTAATTTAATCAAGTTCTCCATATTTCTCTGGTAAACAAAGATTATTTTTTGACAATTGACTTTTTTTTTGTTGATGTTGCTGAAATTTAAAAAAACCAACATAAAATCCAAGGGACACTCTTAAATCTCTTGGGTATTTTTCTTCTTCAACGTACTCTTATTAATTGCTGATAAATTAGTTCATTAAGACTCACATGTTTCGGTATATCTTTCGAGTACTATGGTGGCCTCTTAAATGCATCTTTCGTGTTATTGAAGACAACACGGTTTGAACCAAAAATAGAATAATATATGATTATCAAAAGGCAATATGTCAAACTAATATTGGGTCTACTGAGGGTGTTTTTTCCTAAAGAGCTTTCCCACTCTCCTTCCAAGCAAATGTGGGTAGATTATCTCTAAAGTGTTTCCTTTCTCATCCCTACCCCATTATAGCAATTATAAAATATACGCATAGCCTGAACAGCCGCTTGAGCTGGAAAGATACATTTTTGAAAGGAGGCTCTTTTTATGTAAAGGGCGAGTTATCATTTTAATGTTTTTTAATTCAATACTTAAGGGGGTGAAGTAGGGAGGGGATGGTTTTTATGTATCTTCCAAACCGTTTGAGCTGGAAAGATGGAACTTGGCAGGGAAGATCTTTTTTAGATAAAGGTCGATAGTTAATTTTTTATTTTTCAAAATTCAACCCTCAATTAAGTGAAGTGGGGAGGGGGTGATTTTTCCGTATATTCCAATCCGCTTGAGCTGGAAAGATTAAACGTACTAGAAAACAATCCCGTGTGAAGAACGGGTTATTTAGCTTGTATTTAATAAAGCCATGATCAACAATTTATTGTTTGTGTTAAAACTAAGGCCATAGTTATTATAAACTTTAATTTTAAGTTTACCAAATATACTATGGAAAAAATATATTAAAGGTTAAAGTGAGATTTACTATGTGTGTGTTTGTATATTAAGATTGTGATTATGTATATTATGTACAATTACAATATATATAATTACAATCACACGTTTATAGTATAAAGCCTATCAATATTTATATGCACATAATTCCAATTCAACATGTAATTTTTTTTTTCTCTTCATAGTGAATACATATAATTTTTTTCTGGGTATAACAATTAATTAATAATTAAATGATATATTATAAATAAAATTATAATATCTAAAAAGTTTCAAACAGAGCTCTAAATTATTTAAATCTAATTTATGTTGACTTGGTAATTTGTTCTAAGGGTAATATTTCCTAAATGCTTTTTCAGTCTCCCTCCACGTACATGCGGGTACACTTCCTATAAATCAACCTTCCTCATCCCAATTACCTTAGTGTAATTAGTACATTAGCATATAAAACAAACAAGTAGTAAGAGAATTTCTAAAAGAAATTATCCAAAATAATGTACAATATCACGTTCACTTTCAAGTCAACCCCCCTCCACCCTGGAAAAATTTCCTTTTTACGCCCTTGTCAATGTCAAACAAACGATAGAACAAAGCTTTTACACCGGTGTGCCGCAGAAGTTTGGGAGAAAGATACGAAAGAAGCGGAAAAATAACTAGTAATACAAATAAATCTTTGATCCATGATCTACATTATTTTTACATGACGTTAACAAATGAATTCTATCTATAGAAATTAAACACAATCTTAATACTCATTTTTATAAATGAATAAATTGTTCCTTTTAGCACCTTGTTCAGGGAGCTGTAAGTTGAAAAAGGTTGAAAATCGCTGCGCTAAAACAACCTTCAAATGGTGGATTTCACATCTACGCATTTAATAAATTTTGTGCCTGAGGCCCTTTCTTCAGTGAGCTATTCAAGTGTGGTAATTAGTTTACTAGCGTGGATTAATAAGGGAATAAAAAATGAATAAAATCATGACAATTATTTAATATGCTGATTAAAACAGTCAATTTTAAAAATGTAAGTCTTTAATAAATACTCGTAAACTGAAACGTTTTTTTCTTATGTATCAGTATAGCTTTTAGATTATAAGATTTATATTACTGTTTATAGCTCAAGTCTTCTTTCTTAACAAAACTTTTGGATCACTTCACAAATTTCGTTGCCCAAAATAATAAAAAATATCTAAAAAAAAAGTAGACAATGGACACCGTTTTTAAATATTATTTCTGTCCCAAGACATAAAATAACCAACTTATATTTTAAACGATTTATTTTATTTGATGTATTTTGAATTTAAAAAATAATATGACGATAAGTAAAATTATTTATTATTGCTAACTCCTTTCACACGGTGCACGATAGCTACCCCTAACTACAACACTACCATATAACCGCGGGAAGCTACATTGTCTGGATGGACCTGGAGCGGTAAGGGATTAGATGGTGTCCGGGGTTTTTGCTGTTTGGAAACGCGTCTAACTACCCGTTTCGGCTATAGTCTTATGTATAGCAGACCTTCTGATCACCCAGACAGAAGTTGGTGCGTCTGAATAAAGATATGTTGTTGTCATTGCAGACGACACAGATGTCCTGATACTTCTGTGTTTCCATGTTAAATTGGAGAATAAAAAGTAATATTCAAGCCAGAACCAAAACGTGGTGCAACCAACATCCGACAATGGAACATTCAAACTACAAAGTCGTCATCGAGATTAAATGTCTGCAATGGCTTGCCTTTTATTCACGCCATTTTGGGGTGTAGCACCACGTAACAGTTTTTTGGGATTGGAAAAGGCAAAGGTCTAACGAAGATAATGAAAAATACATAATTTATGGAGTGTGTTGAAGTATTTAACAATGCAAACAGTCTGAAAGAAGACACAATTACTGCCGGGGAAAATGCTATTGGTTCCATGTATGGAGGAAAGACATCTGATACCTTGGATGAACTACGATACAGAGGTTCTAGTACAAAGGTGGCTAACAAAAGTATAGTTCAAGCTGTTCAAGCCCGGTCACTTCCACCGACTTCAGCTGCTGATAAATTCCATAACTTACGGGTCTATTACCAAGTTCAGGATTGCAAAGGTAATACATCTCTTCTACCTGAGGATTGGGGTTGGAAATTACAGGGTAGTCAACTCCTACCAGTACTCACTGACCTTCAACCAGCACCACCAATTCTGCTTGATATCATAATATGTAAATGCAAGACAGATTGTAGTACTTCAAGGTGCTCATGCAGAAAACATGATTTGGAATGTTCATCAGCTTGCAGTGATTGTCACGGTATACTATGCAATAACTCCAATATAGAAGTATACGACGATGGTGTTTCTGATGAAGAGTGATATATGTTGGAAATGACAGTAGTGTTTGAATTGTGTTAGTAGTTTTCCACTCTTACTCCACGAAAAATCGGGTGCAGTTCCTCTAAATTCAACCTTACTCATCCCTAAACACATTAGCGTAGTTAGTATAAAAGCGTATAACGCGAACGGGTAGTAACTCTCTATTAGGTATAACGCGGTGCTAAAAATTCAAAATATGTAGCACTAAATATTCAGGCTAGATCTTAAAATTATCTCTTTGAAAAACAATAAAAATCCTTTTTACTGTCGCTTATTGCCGGTTACTAATGCTACATACTATTTTAAAACTGTTGTCAAATTTCACGTTTTAATAAAGGCCACTAAGGAATTTTTACTCAATGGTTTTCAACTCTTTCTTCATGGACAAGCGGGTATATTTTCTTTAAATTATACCCTCCTCACCTCTAATCTATTAATATAAAAATAAGATGTTCATGAGTGTGGACCAGCGCTCACTGTTCTTTAATGTTGCAGCCAACGTTGCAGATTTAGTTGCGATTCTTCAATTTGTGATATTATTTTATAAGGTCATCATTAGTTAATATTTTCACCTACATTTGTATTTTAGAAAAGCCTACAAAAATATGTCAAGAAGTGTGAGGTTAAGCTAACTGGTTGGGGTGAAAAATTATTTGAGTGTAAACAAGGAAAAGCGTGTATTGAAGTAACTGTTCTGTCACTTAGCCCACTCTTAACTGGATGATATCAAAGTTTGTCGAGCAGTTGGTGCTCTCGTGTCGACCGCTTGGTTGTCTCACTTTACCTGCTCCTGTCCAAGTCGTGTCGGCCACTTGACCCACCCAGCCCTCCAAATAATTGTTTTCATTTTGTCTACCGGTTGGCTGTCTATCACATGGTCCAGTTCGTGTCGATCACTTGGTTCATGTCATTTATGGGTGTCTAGCAGTTTTTTTTTTTT
>CABFOV010001737.1:16524-40469 GCA_902141375.1 Timema poppense | reverse complement strand
GGGGTGGAGGGGGTTGAAACCCCAAACCCCGCCTGACTACGGCCTTGTATATTACTTAGTTAATTACGTTTAGTCACTGTAACAAGGGCATTCGACCACGAATTATTCCTTTTTAGCACAGCTTCTTACTAACCATTCGCGTTATACGCTTATGTGGACCTTATCATTACGTTAATGGGCTAGCGATAAGGAAGGTTGCATTTAGAGTAATTACACCAGCATTTACGTGGAGATAGAATGGGAAACCATTTAAGGGAAAAAACTCAGTACAGCCGACCGGAATTGAACCACGATCTCCCCATCACAACAGTCTAATCTAGTGTGAGAGTAGTGCCATAGATCGTGTGGCCACCAAAGGGGGTCTTGTAACAGGACAAGGAGTAAATATTTTAGTGAACGTACCTTCTTAGACATACAGCCAGCTGATTTCTGACCAAATAAAGGCGATAACGCTGCACTTACCTAGCACTAGGAGGAAGGTAAGGTGTCGGGTACTTCTCGAAGGTTCCGCACTGTTGTACATAGAGTTGGCATAGCACAAATTTGGTAACCACATTCTTACGTTTTTTTAACTGAAAAATCTAAAGACGTACAACTATCAGGTAACGCATGTTTGACGTTTGGACACTAATAAATGCAATAAATTCACAAAATGTTGTAAAATGTTGCAAAAGTTTACCACTATGAATAACACTTTGTGGCTAGTTTAGGGCGAAAAAAAGTATCTTTTAAATAATGTATAAAACTACTTGGCATTTAGTGAAGGTCCTTGTATTTTGAGGCAAAGGGAGCTGGACTATCACTCCAATCACTGCCCTCTATAACTGGACCCTGATACAAAAGATGTGTTTTTTATGGATTGGGATATATTCCTAAATATTTATGATTTGGGGATACATTATCAATTATGCATTTCCATGCACGTACCATGCTATGAGTGCTAGTCATATATTGTTGTGACCTAAATAAATTACAGTGACAGGTCAATTATTATTTTATATTGGTTTGTAATTTTTTCAACCAAAATCAACCCATGGTTTTAATGTTTGTTTCTCAGCTTGGATCCTTATGGGCTGGCGGGCCAGTGGCTAGGTGACGCACTTAATCCAAGCTTGTACACGTATGAGGTGGCTCCGGTGTTCACCCTGATGGAAGAAATTGTGTTAAAGGAGATGAGGAATTTGGTCGGGTTCCCTGATGGACAAGGGGATGGCATATTCTGTCCTGGAGGATCAGTAGCGAACGGTTACGCGATCAGCTGCGCTCGCCATCACCTTGTACCAGAAATAAAGGTAAGGAATATGGTCAATTTCCCTTATGGGTAAAGGGTGTTTGTATTAAGTTCTGGAAGATTCATTTCACCAACTATTATCTTTTACCGGAGATCAAGGTGAGGCAGTATAGTTATACATAATAATAGCTACTATATTTTGGTTACAGACACAAGGTCTTCATGGACTCCCGCGTCTCGTGCTTTATACATCAGAAGACGCGCATTATTCAATCAAAAAAATGGCTTCGTTTATGGGCATTGGTTCGGATAACGTTTATCTTGTGAAGTGTGACTCTCGAGGAAAGATGAACACTACACATTTACAAGAGCAGATACAAAGAACTCTGGATGAGGGAGCACGCCCTTTCATGGTGTCTGCTACTGCAGGTTAGAAAACTCTCACTTTGATGCAAAGTACTTAAAAGGAATATGGTATATATTACAATATTATATTGTGCTTGATTTAACTTTCACTCCAAAATAAGCAGAAGATTTAGATTTCTATGACCAGAATTTTTAGATTTAAGGCTCTGTTGTGCTATCCCAACCTCCCCTCCCTTCTCCTCCATTCCTCCCCCAATCAGTATCTCAGAGTAAGTGTGCAGACTATTCTTACTAAACATAATATCTGTTCTTATTTATTTCCCCCTAAAAATAACCAGAAATTATAATGTCTCTACATACTATTCCAAAGAAGCAGGATAATAGATGTATTTTCCCCTTTCAACTTCAAAGTAATCATTACTTCATGGGGCCCTCTAGGATATTCTTATGAAGCAGTATTTCCATTTATTGTTTCCAAAATAAACAATAGTCTGGCGTAGACATGAATTCTTCTTCTGAAGCATCCTATTTGGTGTACATCTTTGTTTCACATACGAAATAAGCAGTAGTTTAGCGTAGATGTCGAGACTAAACTGACAAAGTAGGCTAATTTGTACATATCCCTGCTTAGTATTCAAAATAAGCCGTAATTCAACGTAAATTTCTAGAACATCTTTATTATACAAGCTATTTTTGGTATTACATTTGCCAATTGGCCACTAGTTGAGTGTTGATTTCTACATTATTATGAAGTAGATTATTTGTAATCCCCCTGTTTACATTGTAGACTCCATATTCGTGCATAGGCCATGGTTAATGGATGTTTTAGACTCCTATGAGGATGATAAAGGTAATTTCTAGCTGTTTTTTTTTTCTTGCAGAAGAATAAACAGACTATAGTCAATGATTATCTTTTACCTTCCTTCATTGTGAACATGAAGTGGGGCACTCGTTATGTTTTTGACATCTAAAAGTGTGAATAAACCATGATTACTGGCTGTATTTTTAAATCACATAAGAGTGAACAAACCAATGTTTCAGGATGTGTGCTCGACCCAAAGAAGAGACCATAGTAAATATTTATATTGTTAATTACCATGAGGATGAACAGAATATTTACTTGTGTTTTTGACTCCCAGCTAAACAGTAGTGAGGCATGACCATTTTGAAAATGCTACACGATACTTACTTCATGAAGCACCTACGTTCCTGAATTTTTTAAACATAATTATTCTTAAAAAGTTGATGGTTTACCTTTGTAAGTCTAATTTATAACAAGGATTGCCTAAAGAAGATAATAAAAAAGTAGAAATTAACTACCCATAAAATAATAACAAACTTATTCACAAATTTATTCAAGTTAAGATAAATGGTAAATAGTAATTAATGAGGATGAAATAGTTTTGGAACTGCCTTCTATACTGGACACAAAGGAATGGCCATCAGCAGAGGAAATGATTAATTGTGCTCGGTGGCTCACTCACAACCATATCTTCACAATGTAACCATTATATTAGTGGTGACATAATGCCTTGTATTCACGTGTCTTAATTGGCCTTGCGAAATGTTGCACATGCACAGACCAGAGTTTTCAACAGAGTTTTTATCCTATCTCGTTCCTATGTAAATAACTTATGTTTTAAAATTGACAATAATGAGTCTATAGTTCATTCCTCACTCGTAATTCAAGAAAGAGAATTTGATGGACGTGTGGTATTAATCCGCTACTTGGAGCTATTATTGAAAACCACATTCACCAGAAACTCGGGGTTGGATTTATGTTGCTTCTCATACAATATATTTTAATTGTACAGGATGAGGAAATTATTACTTCAGTTGACCATGTCTTGTTACAGGCACGACAGTTCTGGGAGCATTTGACCCCCTCTCCTCGATTTCCACTATTTGCAAGAAATATGGACTTTGGTTTCACGTAGACGCTGCGTGGGGAGGAGGAGCCTTGTTTTCCCAACAACACAAGCATCTACTGGACGGCATTCATAAGTTAGTAGCTTATACTTGACACGTTGCCATTATTTAATAAATATTTGTATATATGCATATGTGTGGTGGGGGCGGGGGGCGGGAAGGGGGTACTAGTAAAGAGAGAGATACTTAAAGAGTACTGGTATGTCACGTTAAATTATTTTATTCGAAACAAAGTTTAAATTGATAATATAGGTACATTTCCAAGCCCTAAGATTAGATAAGTGGTAAGTGTTCCCGTAATGGAAATTAGAGAGTTCTAGAAAATATTCCAGCTTAATTGCATGTGTATTAAATAATAATTCCCATAATAGACCAATAGAAGAATATAGAATCGGAAGTTAGAAATGCACTTATATACAAAGTACAACCTCAGATGCCACATAGGAAGGGCTAAGAAAATTTAAAGTGGCTATTGAGAGGCACAATCCCAATTAGGAAAGCCTCTATCAAGGAAATTGCATAGTGAAATCATAACCCATAAAGTAACATATACAGGCCCAAACATAAGACGACACTGAGTACTCAAATCAGCCTGAAACCAGGTCATGGCCGTAAGGGTGCAAAACACTATAAAGGAGAGGTCTAATATCAGCTACAGAGCTATATATGATGATTGATGACCTCGTAGTCAAAAGTAATAACGAAGGAAAATATATATAAGTAACAATAATGGTAAAACCATACTGCAATAAAAGCCATGTTCAGAAAACCTCAACAGTCACTTTTAATAACCTTGTATCCCCGGACATTTGTGTCCTAATATAGGATGACTCCAACACATACACACAAGGCGGCTCTTAAGGGTGCCTAGTTGCGAATATCCTGAAGTAACATAAATACACATAGATGTGTAGACAATATAGTAAATATTCCTGCTTGATTATAATCAGAGGCAGGTTTTTTTGTTATTGGCGATAAACGCGATATTGTTTTTCTGTAGCTTCAAAATCTATATTTACACGTTTCACAATGTTTATGAAGTGATCCAACATATTTTCAAATCGCGAATTTTCGCGAAATTTTGCTATTCTCGCGAAATTTTATTATTCTCGCGATTAACGCGAAAAATTTAATATTTTTTTCACACTTTAATATTTCAATAGTCGGATTTGAAGTTTTAAAAACAATATTTTATTGAATAAACATTCCTTCACAGCGTAAAATTTGCCGCCATTTTATTTTCACAGAAGTCTCACAAGCCTTAAGAATGTGTCTGGATCATATATTTTGCGCATGCGTAGTTTTAAAACTGAAACAAGACTGGAAAGAAACGTGTTTTTCACCTCAAAGTTTTTTTAAAAAAAATTAACATATCCTGCGTTAATTTTAATACTCGCTGCCAGATATTTATTTAAGTTATTTTGGGTACTCAGCTTATTTTATATTTCACTTAAACCAAATAAAAATATCTCAAACAAGAGATTTCAACTACCATATGTCGCCACCCGCCATCTTGCCGTCTTGGAATGATTAAGTAAATAAAACACAATAGAATTACTACTCATAGACTGCACATCAAATTTTAAGCCAAAAAACACTTTGCTTGTTGCAATTACTAAGCAATGTTCAAGCATGTATATTCTAGAGGTAATAAGTATATAACCTTTTTGGTGCTACACATTTTTCATATGTTGGTATTAGATAGTTTTCTTTCGATATAGCCCGTCACTAGATTCACTAATAAACCATTAAATTAGCGTGTTAATACTTGATTAGATCATGATTTGCATTTTTCACATTATCCAAAGTCGTGTGTAGTTAAGCAACTATTAATTTCACCATGGGGAGAACGATTGAAATTTTCAACACAAAACACCACCATTTTGAAAAATTAATGAGAATTTTAAAAAAAATATTCACCATAAAAACCTGCCTCTGATTATAATACACCTATACGTGCTCTGATCCAGCAACATGAGGTCATACCAGGTGAGGGCCAGCTATGGCTAACCTAAAAGAACAATTAAATAACTAAACACACTGTCAGGAAGCTTACTAATAAACTTACCATTCTAAAGTCAATTTTCGGAGTGGTGGTGAGACCATCCATATCATCCTAGCGGTCGAGCTTCTTGCGGCGTGTGACTTGTTTGCAGCCGTCGATGTTATAATAAAGAGTATCTAAATTATGGGTTAAACATTCCAGTTTATACTATCAAAATTGTGGAATGTGGAGATCACTCCTGCCCTTGCGTCGTTGCTTCTTTGTTCATATAAGGGGGACAATCCTTTAGCGCTCGCAGCCCGAGTAGATAAATGGTGGAGAGTTTGTGGTGCATGCCCTAGTTCTTATTTCCCTCTCACACACTACTCCAAACTTGAAAGGTGTAGACTGTAGTTACCCGTAAATCGGCTAGTTTACCACGCCACCGCCTTGGGAGTCGTCATAAATTGGAGAATGAAACCAGAACTAGTTTACATCGGCAGAGCACATGGAAAGTTGAAAAATATTGTTGAAGGTTTTTTTAAAAGGTTTATAAAAATATATTTAGGAAGAGTGATTAAATATCTCATCTCTTATTGTGAAGAGTTAAAGGTTTTAGCCCGTCACATACTCAATTTACATTATAGCCGTTTCCACTTTAGGACAGTAGTTATAAGATAGCCTATTCTAACACTATCATTTAAAATAGGTTGATTTTATTTTAAGGCTATCTACCTGATCTATTGTCTGTATTTGTATGTATGTTAGCAATAAACAACTTGATTTATTTTACGATCAATCTCGTCTAGATGTTGTTTAAAACAACATTCTTGTTCTAGCTTACATATTTATCGGCTAGTTTATATTCCATTTCTATCTGTTGTAATTAAATATAAAATCAACCTTTCACAGAAAAATATTGCTCCCGAACATTGCAATCATTATCATAGTGAAAAGCTGTATCAGATGATACTTTTTATTTGGACAAGTAAAATTATCATCCTGGGGTAGGTTGTAATATGCCCATGGTAAGTGTTCCTTTACAATGCCCCAATTTTGAAATAATAAAAAAAAATTTATGATGCTAAAGTTTAGTTCTGCAATTTATAAATATTCGTTTAGTGGTAAATTAACTGACAATCCGGGTAGTAAGACGTGGTGCTAATAATAATAAAAATAACTGGCAATTATCAAAATACCAGTCCGTGACAGCACTGGGGGGATATACATACATAATACCTAATAACACCGTTACCTTACGAGGTAGGCAAGAAACAGGTGCCTATAGCTCAAAAAACAACTTCGTTCTTAATCCACTCTCCACACTTCCCTATCCTTGCATACTCCCTTCGCTTCAACAAGAGACATACACTTAGTCATACATGATCTTTTATTCTTAAAACTTAACATTACTCTTTTTAACACATTCGTCTCAACATCTAGCCACATCTTACATAACCTATTCCTGCCTTTTGATCCACACACTCTGTGAGAAGAGATAACAATATAATACGCGAGACTCGAAGTGTACACGTCTCTAGGCCAGTTAGGAGATTAACGTCAACACATCAACTCTCGATGCAGAAAAGTCAAATGATCCAGTCATCTGAGATAAGCTACTTAAGGAAACACTGTTTGAAAATCTCCCACAAAGAATACCAGTGGCTGTGTGTAGATGACATCATATTGGTTGACACCAAATGTCAGCTTTAAAGAGTTGGTGAGTAGGAAACCCCAGGTTGTAGATAAAAGAGACGTGTAATCAAGGTCAACTATTTAAATTAGGTATGTAGAAAGATGGGACGATACCCAATCACTATAAAATAGAACTTCTAAAATAAGGCCTTGAAAAGAAAGTTGCATGGGGGTCACCCATTTATGTTTATAATTGGGTGAGATAAGTGGAAGTTCTAGAAGCATTTTTATCAGACTATTAGAATAGCCACCAGCAAAATTTGTTCCTGTCATAGCCTGATGGGCGTTAATTGGTTATTTAAACACAAAATCTTGTTAAATGATTATGTAATAATTCAGGTGAGTTTCTCGTCAAATAAAATGGATGAAGAGAAACTGGCAGAGCATCTAAAATACCATTACCTTGGAGACGTGCACAATATTTTAGTACAGACAGATTTACAAACAAACATTACCTGTAGTGAAGAATGAGGCTTAAAAAAACAGCTACAAAGAGCCAATGAATTAGCATGGTAGTCCATCTGGTCTTAAAGGTAATTTCTGGAATCTATGAAGTCATCAGTGATTTGGAAGTGAATGGAGGATCAAAGATTTTGGATCAACTGGTAACAGTTCTGTCGGCAATCGCCACTATCATAGGTAAACCTAAAAGGTGGCTGGCGAAGTATAATCCAACAAAGATAAGGTAAAAGACAGACAGATATACGTGAGGAGGGAGGTGGACGTGGAACTATTTCCTACCAACCACCAATGGGTCCATAACACCTAAGAGCTGTAGTAATCAAAGTCCACTATCCATAACATTAAGACGAAATAATGGGACGTTTGAAGAGGAAATGAAAATTAGTCCAAGATACAGGTTGTGGATAACTACTCAAAATGACTTGCGACATCTCAAATATATCGAGGTTGGATAAAGAATAGAAAGGTACTTAGGAAATGTACCAGGAAATCTCAAGTAAATGATGGAAGAAGAAAGTAAAGAGAAAAATAAATGTATATTACGTAGATATTGAAGTGTACCATAGGTCAGGTAACTAAAATTGTCACCAATATATCCAATATTGACACAGAAGGGCCAAAGGATCCAGCCAATTGGGAATTACTTCCTATGGAGCTGGCATTCCATTTGGCCAATATAAGAACCTTTAATTCAAAAGGTGATTTTTTTTTACGAAGAGATGCCCATCACTAAGAGACACATTGAAATCGCCTCTACCGTGGAATTACAAGTCATAATAGTTTCTTTATCATCTGTACAAACTACGAGTCCAAGACTAAGCGACTGTTTGCGATCGAATTTATATCGGTGTTTACGACAAAAGTGCATTGTCGCTAGTGGTTTCACGGATGGGTTACAAGTGGCATCACAAAAAAAAAAACATTTTGGGAACGCTTTCCACGACCAGATTAAAGCCATAAAGATAAACCATACATCTTAGCTCCTTGCTGTGCCAATCTCTTAAAGTCTCTTAGCTGTGCCATATAAATTGAATAGGGTAGTTAAGAATTAGGTGCGGCACGGAAATATAAATGGTTAATTTCTACTGCTATTAATCGCTCAATTACAACCAATGAGGTGATAATCGACCGTTAATTTTAAAATATTGTGTCCTATTATGATATATTTGACTAAATATGAAACAAATACAGTAGTAGTCTAACAACCTAATATAATGGTTCTATCATCTATGTTCCAAATATAACTTAATGATATGAAACCTAGGTCTGATAATTCATTTAATAGTTTTATGTCTTATGTTTAACCCAGTGATATGAAACCTTAGATTTCCAATTCATTTAATGACTCTATATTCCATGTCTAGCTTAGTGATATAGAACCGGAGTCTACCAATTCGTATATTGGATCTATATTTCATTTCAACATCGTGGAACCTTAGCCTAACAATTCAAACAGTGCCTCTTTGTTCTATGGTTGAGGTGATGTGGTATCGTAGTACGCAATTCTATGTATTGATTGTTTGTTCCAGAGCTGATTCCGTTACATGGAACCCTCACAAGCTCTTGACTGCTCCTCAACAGTGCTCCACTTTATTACTCCGCCACCAGGGTGTTTTATCCTCGTGTCATTCCTCTAGTGCTCAGTACTTGTTTCAAAAAGACAAGTTTTACAACGTTAAGTTTGACACAGGTGATAAACACATACAGTGTGGTAGAAGAGTTGACGTTATCAAGTTCTGGTTCATGTGGAAAGCTAAGGTAAAAACAACTAGTTTCTTAGATCAGTAAAATATAATATCATAACTCAAGGATCACAAAGGTACGATGGTGGGCTGGCATGCTAGGCTATCAACAAATATGCTAGTAGGTGGTTATAATTTAGCTGCTGCTGCTGTGCATGGCTAGTTTAAACCAAATTTAATCTATTTGTTCATTTAAACTATGACAAACTTCATTGAATAAGTTTGAGAGTGCTCCAAATCCTATCCATGTCTAAATAGTCACGTAAGGTAGTTTTTCCTAAATGATTTACAGCTTTCCCTCTAAGCAAATGCAGCTACGTCTACTCTAAAATTCTACACAACTCATATTTTTTTCCTTACTATAAAAATGTATGAATATAACACTAACGAGTACTAAGATGCAATGGAAAAAATTTAACTTGGAAATCGTTAGCAAACTTGGGAACGATATAGAAAGACGCAGTTCTCTCTAAGATTCGCAAATCAGTATTCAATCAATAATTCATTATTTTTGGATTAAAATTAGAATAAACTTTCAATTAATCGAAATTTCAAAACTGTAAAATATCATCACTTGCAAAATTCAAAAAACCTAAAAGATCGGAATGCCATTGAGAATCTGTCTTAAAGTCGGGGTCCATGGCAAAGGTTGACATGAATGTTACATGCCAACTATCCATTGCTATAAAACTAGAAATGGAAGAAAACAGAATATATTTGGTGAATATAATGTGATACCTCAAGTTTCTGACCATTCAAAGACTTGAAATTCATGAGCACACTGATGAGTCAAGCAACTTTGTTAAAATTTAATGCTGTGGAGATCATGAGCTATCACGTGACACGTATTTTAACTTCTCAGATCACTGATAAAAAAACACTACGTAATCATTATGGACGAGACATTTCTTGCCAGGAACCAGTTTAAATTTGCTTCGGAAATGTCACGGAGAATCTTGAAACAAAACAAATGTTTCTGGGGTGCTATGAGACCACGAATACCAAGCCTGAGACGACGTCCCAGATTATTTTGTATGCCCTTCACATATTAAATTTATTGGTCACTAATTTCAAAGAATAATGCTTTGATTGTGCTCAGAATATGGTTGTAAATTTTATTGTTGTACATATTATAATGAAGAGTGAAGCACCAAGAACTGTCTCCGTGCATTGCATGACCCAATCTTTGAGTATTACTGTTGTACTGATCGCCTCATTGAAAGGTAACCAGTAACACTTATTGAGTTTAGTGAAAAGTTTATATACATAGCCAAGACTGAAAGAGAGCATAAGTAGATAATTAATCAACACAAAAGGAGGTTAAGATAGTTATCCAAAACACGTGGTTTCCCACATGGTTATCTTTAAATCATAACCCAGTTACAAAAAGGACTTTATTATTTACTAAGAGAATAAAAAAAGGTAATGAAACATTAAAAGATTAATTTAAAATAAAGGAGAAAGGATTTACATTTACTACATTACCTATTTGTTTAAGGGATTAATAAAAGATATCTCCAGTAGACCAGAGAAAACAAAATAAAAATTAGTAAATACAAAGAAAATAGTCTTCAACCATTATACTTAATTTCCTGTTCAATTAAATTTTAAACCTCGTAGTTTATAGGATGCCGATTGGTACAAAAACCATAATATAAAAAAAACAGGTCTCATGGTTGACAATTTTGCGTTACATTATAATACCATAAAAAATACATAATAATCAAAACCTAAAAGGTTCATAATTAGACAAAATAACTACACGGAAACTTTACCTCATAACCCCAAAACAAGAAATAAATAAAAAGGAAAAAGACTACAAGTTAATTTTGAAACGATTCTTAAATAAAATTAAAAAGAAGTAAGAAAACAAAATATGATGTCTCACGTTAATTGAATCCAAAGAGAGAATGAACGAGAGAATCGCCTAATTTCCCTAAACAGGAAATCGTGATTTATAGTTAGGCCAATCAGCGACAATCTTGCAAGTTAAAGGAAAAGGACCAATCGTATAATACTTGAAGACTTGACATTTTTAAAATAAAATATATAAAAAACATTAAGGTAAAATTACATTTATAAAAAAAGGTACAAAGAGATTTAATTACTTAACACATATTGAATTAATTGTTTATAAAAATTATTGAAAACTTTAGTTCCACTAATTCCCATCCAGATCGCCACCTATTCCGGAACTACTACTTAATTTAAAGTTTGTCCACCAGACTTCATTACTCGCCACTATCAGGAACTTCAAGGTCGATATAAATTAGGTCCGCTCATAATTAACAGTACACTGTGCAGGACATGGCAAAGAAAATTAAAGGATGCCATAACGCACTTAACCAGCTACAAGATATATTCACGTTTGTCTAAAACTTTCCAAATAGAATAGGTATCTTCAAAAACTTTCAAAATCAGGTTGGTGATGGACAAGATGAGAATCGGAGTCCCTTTAGCCCATCTCTATGAACAATTTGATATGAAGCTCTTTCCACTATCCTTTACAATTAAAAAGAACTCATAAGCTTCATGAAGGAGTTAGTAGAATACAAAACTGGATGTTGGTGCCAAAGTCAATGGTTTTATCATTCAAATGGAAAATTTTAACTTTGTCTTCCATCTTTCTTTGCTTTGCAACATATTTGGCCACGTGGATGCTGTCAACATTGCCCTTTAAGGGAAATCACTTTTTTTTAGCAGGCCTCAAAAATTATTAATACATTGTTTGAACTCAAAACACAGTATGAATCTTACTGGGATGATAAAATCTAAATGTTGCACATCCGAGGCTACCAAGAAAAAGGAGGATTCTTCACCGATTAAATAATTTAAGAAACAGAGAAGATCTTACATTCAACACTCAGAAGGAATATACCATTAAGTTTTCAATAAAGTCATCGATACAATCGCAGAGTGCATTAGCACCCGATTAAAGTCTAAGATTATTGACTTCCTGGTAAACGCCTAGCACTTTCTTGTCAGCATGAGAAATGAGTTTCAGTTCAATAAACATTTTACAGATGACATTGACGTTAAAAAAGTGGTTTTACCCAGAAAAATTTCTATAGATATCTTTAAACCTAAAAAGGAAAGGGTTGGTGCTTGACATTTATGATTAACTTTCTTTAAAAAATACCTACAAATAAAGGACACGCTTTAAGAGCTGATGAAGATCATTCGGATCTTCCTGACGATTCCTTTGTCAAGTTCCACAGCAGATAGATCATTTTCAATCCTGAGAAGACTGAAAACCTACCTGGGATAAACAACTTTCCAGAAACGCCTGAACCATCTTTCTATTCTGAAAGTACACCAAGAGGAAACTAACTAATTCAATATGGCCTCTATAGCTAAGGAATTCATATATAGGACAGAGATCCGCACCCTTCACTGTGAAGTTTATAGACTAACTACCCCCACATTTACCAATGAGTTAAAATAAATATACAGAAATTTAGCCTATTATTTACTGACAATTTATTTACAAACTTTGCTTCGAGTCCCCATATTCTTCAAAATCTAATCACAACGTCTACTATTCATCAACCTCGATTAACGCTAAGCACTTATTATATTATTTTGGTTTCCGTAACTAGTATTTTCGTGTTTTTATGGTGAAGCCATTATGATGCAGTTAACTTAATGTTACTTAACTTAATGGAAGTGTACCATGAGTTCCTGCAACCCAATTGTATCGTGGGCAAAGTCAACCAGGCTATTTAGTGCTTCATTTGTTTGTTTATGCTATGCAGATTACTTCTTCGGAATAGTTTGTCCACGTCTCGTGTGAAAGAAAATGTTATAGCCTCTTGTTTCAATTTATTTTGTATAATCGATAAGCTTCTATTGTAGGTACTTGTCAACTAATCAGCCCTAAATTCTTGAGTTTAATTTTAATGAACAATTTTGGTTCAAACAATCCAAATTCACTGTTTGTTTTATGAGCTAGCTTATACTCCACGTTACGTTAAACCTTATCGCTCACTGTTTTTGTTTTTTTTACGTAACGTGAACTTTAAGTGAATGTTACGCTATGTTAAGTTATAATGTGATGCATTATATGAGGATGATAGACTAGTAGTAAGCTCATTTTAAAAGTATTCATTTTAATTTATTTTCTATTAGATATAAATTTCAGAAAGACTTTTGTTACTAAGGAAATAGCATTTCTAGATTTTAATAAACATTTAATTTTTGAATTGCCTCTATTGTAATTATTAGTGTATCATTTCAATCATCAGGGAACCATTGGAATGGAGAAACACATTGACAGAGTGTTTGAAAACGCAGCCTACTTCACAAGTCAAATTAAGAAACGTGAATGTTTCAAAATGGTGTTGCCCGAGCCAGAGTGTACCAATGTTTGCTTTTGGTACATTCCACCAAGTTTGAGACATCAACAACAGCATTCAGAATTCAATGAAAAGTTGAACAAGGTGAGAGTAGGTATAAACAGCATGAGGAATGTAAATATAAAATTATTTTTCAAGCCCAATAACCTAACTACACCAATTACAATGTCAGCTATGAAGCATAAAACTATCTTAGAAATGGCTTAGTATTATTTTATGTGGTTTATCAATTTAAATTGTTATGCAAATATTTGTCAATTATTATTTTCTTCAAGTAAAAGAAAACTCAACTTGTATAACCTCTAAATTGTAACGTAAAGGTAGAATGTTCACACCTTAAAACCTAAAATTGGACCTGTAGATACTAAAGCATGATCTACAGATTAACAAAAACAAAACTTGAGATTAACTAGTCACCAATTGGTGAGAAATACAAGGTTCAACGATGAAATCTCTTAGTACCATGTAGGCCTAGAGTGTATCTATGTAGGCCTACTGCGTTTAGTTTGATCTACAAATACAACTAAATTGACAATTTTATTGATTTATTGGATTAGTTCTTGTCTTTACTCATCTTTGAGTAAGAGTCAAAAGTCAATTAAACATAGATACTAGATTTACTTGATTCTTCCCGTTAACTGCTTCAACCCACTTATTTCATTTGTAATTACTTAAACGTATTGTTTGGACCTATTTCTTGTATAAAAATAAAAACATATTTTTTCACTCGATATTATTTCAAGCAAATTTGCCATAGTATTACTTTTTTCATGCACCATGTCATTAAGCCATTTTTCTAACTTTAATATCCCTTTTTCACACATAATCTATTTACTATTTATCAGTGGCAATTATTTTTGTCTCTGTCTGTCTGTCTGTCTCTCTCTCATAAATGAAAACTTTATAAACAATGTTTGTTCCAATAATTTAATAGAAAAACTAAATTTTTTGATATGTATATCTATAGCTTTTTATTTAAACTACTGGGAAAATATATATTTTTTTGTTTGAAAAACCTGGGAAAAATTGGAAATTTCAAAATTTTAAAGTGAATCAGTCATGTTTGAATGTATTTAGAAAAAAAATAGATGGTCTTAGCAGAAATAAGCTGGGCTTAAAATACATTTTTGTAACTATCCGTTACCTTTGAGAATATATTTTAAGGTGAATGTATTCCAGAATATAGGGCCATTGTTTAGTTATTAGGCTTATAAATTTTATTAGGGCTATTAACATCCTTAGGGCCGGTGTTATAACTCCTGGATAAATATTAATCTGATGGATAAATATGTATATCTGGTGGTTAAGTTAAAAGTGCGTTTTATGACTGTAAAATAGCATTTATCTTCCAGATAAAATGTATTTATCCATCACATTTTTATCGGGAGGTTCAAGCACCTGATAACTTTTATCTGAAAGTTATAATAGTTGTTGCCATAGTGACGCGTTGTTTTTAATGCGGTTTCGCCTATCAGAATATGTTTTTAGGTTATAATCTTGGTTCAAGTGTTTAGTAAGCACAGACCCGGGCTCTAGCTATATAAATTTAGAACATCTAATTCACACTTTTATATAAACTGACAATCTATTTGTAGAGTTTTTATATAAGAACAATTTATCAAAATGTGAGTACAATAAATTGAATTTTTGTAAACCTTTTTGCCCACATTTTGGCAGACACCGAAATTATTACTTACTTACAAGACATCTTAACTTCTGCGCCCACGTGACGCCATCTGTTTTACTCGCACTTGTTTAACCGCCATTATTTAACAAATTTTGAGCGTTGTAGAATGGTTTGCGTGTTAAGTAGCACAGGCCCAGGTTTTAGCTATATATAAAGCAAGAACATTTAATTCAAACTTTTACAGAAACTGACAAGCTATTTTTGTAGAGTAATAGTTATATAAGAACAAATTATTTACATGTGAGTACAATAAATGAAATTTTGTTAAAGTTGTACCCAACTATTGCCCATATTTTGGCAGACACCGAAATTAGTACTTGCAAGACAACTTAGCTTCTGCGCCCACGTGACGCCATCTGTTTCCTCGCACTCGTTTAGCTGCCATTATTTAATAAATGTTGAGCGTTCGTTGTCACCACTCGCTAGGTTGTAGCGGTATCAGCAGGGCTTATTCGCATGCGCGCACAAGTAAAAACAGTACCAACCTTGCGTTTTCTGCATAAAAATATATTTATCCTACAGATAGCTATCCGGTAGATAAATTCAGTTCATATTACGTGTAAAATATAAAAGTGTCTGATAACCTTTATTTGGTATATAACCAAGGCCGTAGCCAGCCAATTATTTCATGGGGGAGGGGGTGTTTTGTTGGGCACATCCCCCAATTGCCGGAAGATGACAAAAATTATTAATATTAAACACCTCTAGAAGCTATCGAAAATTTCTAGATACTAAACACTTCCAGAAGCTATCTGAAGTGTTTTTTTATGGCAACATAGCCCCTTAGATGCTGAAGGCTAGGAAAATTTTTAAATATTAAACACCTCTAGAAGCTCTCTGAAATGCTTTTTGTGGTAACACAGCCCCCTAATTTGCACTTGTATCTTATTATTGATATTGTTTGAATTATAAATAAAGCAATATTTTGTTCATAAGATTTCAGGGGGGTTTGAACTCCCAACCCCTCCCCCCTGGCTACGGCCTTGTAGATAACTTTAACCTCTCGATAGCAATATTTATGCGGTTGTCATAAGACCAGCCCTTAATATATGATAATTACCAAAGTTACTAATACCACAAAACTATAATCATGCATAAAGCTATATTATTATGATCTTCTGATCTTTGATAAATAGTATTAATTGATGGGGGAATTAGGGCTAGGAGGTGGGGGAGGGAGGTGAGTACAGAAAGGGCACGTTCCCAGTTGGGAAACTATTACCCCCTTCACCTTGTAATAAATTTGTCCCCTTTAGATTTATTTCCCGCCTTATGATATTAAAGGATATGAAGCTGAATACATGATTTTACATCAAAATAAACTTTAAAAACAAATTACAAATGTATAAAGCTAGTTGAAATATAAAATTATTGTCGCTAGTTCCCCAACCTTTGGGCCAACTTGTCAAGATGGTTTAGTAGGATGGGTTAGGCTGTGGCAAATAATTGTGGGGTTTGTTTTGATATTGTTTATTGAAATATATTAGTCACTAAATGAGAGTATTAATTAATGTGATTTAGTTTTTTAGAACAATTTAAAAGCGTTTAGAAAAAAGATCTTCATTATGTCAGTGTCCCTACTAAACAGTTCTGTGCCTTGACGTATCTTCGTTGCTATAACCTCAATTTAGTAGAATACACGACTGCTCGATTACTTGTGGTTGTTATACAGGGACGGGCATAATTAGATGATGGTTTTCAGTACAATATTTCGTGCAGTTGGAGTTGGCAACACTTACAGTCCTTGACTCACATGACGGACGCCACCCTAGAGTTTAGTTAGCTATAGAGTGTTGGCCTGTGTGGGCGCGTGCTGTTGAAGTAGAGCTGTTTTTCAAAACACAGTCAGTTACAGCCACTCAACGTGAATTTCGAATCCAGTTTAGTCATAGTGATGCTCCGTCACGCAATTCAATCCTGTTGAGAGTGGCCAAGTTTGGTGAGGAAAGTTCTGTTAAAGACGCACATCGAACAGGAATATGTCGTTCTGTACGCAATGAGGAAAACGAGGAAAGCTTGCTGGCAGCAGTAACCCAGGGTGCTAGGAGATAATTTGTGAGGCATGCTGTTGCTTTGAACATGTCACGACGGAGTTTGTCTCACAGGTTGAAAACTTTAATGTTTCATTCTTACAAAATCCAAATTATGCAATCATTAACTGATACACTGAATCAACAACAGGTCGATAGTTGCTAGGTAATATTGGATCTGGTTGCTGACGAGAACCTTTTGAACAATCGGTTCTGCTCAGATGAAGCTCATTTTCATCTTCACGGAGTGGTGAACAGCCACAATTGTTGGTACTTTGGTAGGAAAAACCACCGTGAACTTCACCAGAGGCCATTAAATAGCCTAAAAGTGACTGTTGGGCCATACTTCTTTGAAGATAATGAGAGGATGGTTACAGAGAATACACAACGCTACACTGCCGCTAAAATCGCTAACCCGGAGAACGTATGGTCTCAACACGATGGAGCAATCCCACACAAAGCTCATTTGAGTATGGAAGTTCTTTATCAACTGTTTCCAGGGCGCCTTATTTCCCAACGTGACGATCTGAATTGGCCTCTGTCTCCAGACCTTACCCCTCCTGACTTTTTTCTTTGGGGACATTTAATAGAAATCGTTTACCGGACAAAACCAGCAACTATAGAGGACCTGAAGCAATACATCGAGAGAGAAATTGAAAGTATTGTACAGAACGTTTTGATGTGTGGTGCCCGTAGTTGATGTCACTGAATTGCGTTTATTATTTTGAAAGCTATAAAGGAAAATCAGGGGCTGAGAGTGAGTGAAATACTTCACTTCAACACACTGCCTAAACCTATGAGCCATTGAGGTTGAACTAGAAAAATTAAATTTAAACCTTGATTGAATGTAACTTTATTTATCATGAATATGGTTGCTCATTTATGACATAGTATTTTCAATCTACCAAATGGTTTGGTTGACAGTGTCTTTATACATTATTTTAGCCCGCTATTTCAGTATATTTTTTAGATAAACTATATACTTGTATGAATAATTTTTGTAGCCTTCATAACATATTTAATAAAACATGCTATTTTTCCTTTCCTGCAGATTGCGCCACTTATCAAGGAAAGAATGATCAAGAGTGGCTCCATGATGGTGACGTACCAGCCATTGAAAAAGTTACCTAATTTTTTTCGATTAGTTCTTCAAAACTCCGGACTCAGTCATACAGATATGGACTTCTTTATTGACGAGTTTGAGAGGTTGGGAAAAGATTTATAGGTGGAGAACATTACCAACTCTTACAAATTATTCATCCATCATATTTAAAAAAAACATATTTATTTAATCATATAAGTATTTGTTCCATACTGAATGTAAATACATTAGTTTTAAAAATGTGATTACTAATAAACAAAATAAACTTTCAAAATACTAAAACACTAAAATTATCCACGGAGAGGGATCAACCCATTTGTTACACAGGATTTTTTTAAATGGTAATACTCAATGGGAATAAATTAGTAGGCAGTCATAACCAAGCCATTTTCACTAGCCTAATTATAGTTTTTTTTAATGGCTCAGATTAACTTGTTGGTTTATAAATCACAATAAGTAGTTGTTATAGGCATTAGTACATTTTAATACAATTGGTATTTAATACTTAATCCCAAGAGTAGGGATGAAAGTGGTTTTTTTAAAGTGCTTTCACCCACGTTTGTGTTGAGTAAAGATAATGTGTCAAACGCAACCTCCGCATTACTAACAAACCAGTATATTTCTTGACTGATGATTAAGATCACGTGATCATCGAAGTGGGCTGCAATTTTTCCACAGCAAATGTATAGTTAAAAAAGATACACACAAATAAACCTGGTGTCGGTGTTATTATCAAATAGTTATCATGGTCACTAACGAGAGAGTATATAAATGTAAAATTTAGACGATATAATGAATAGGATGTGTAGTGTGTGAGGGCGCCACCAGAGCAAACGGGACTCAGATTCATTCTACAGCCTGCGGGTGGTAAGGACACATGTTTATTAACATAACATTGGAGTGAGGGCTAGACAAAGGTATAGAGATAATAGTGAGATTCACTGATATCCAGGGGTGGATTTACGCATAGGCTTAGTATGCACGTGCCTACGGCGGCAGATATTAGGGGCGGCCAATTTTGAATGACAAAAAAATGCATATATTTTTCTGCCAGTTAAATAATTTTATGGCTTTATAGTGTGTGTTGTGTGTGTGTGTGTGTGTGTGTGTGTGTGTGTGTGTTTGTTGTGGTTTGCTGTATCTGCGTACCAACATGACAAAGTATCGCCTTAATTCACTGACAATCGTCTTAATTGACGGTCACTTATTGAATAAAAGTGATTCTAGCATCATCGACCAGTTCGCTCAGCAGAAATCAAGGCAAAAGATATTATAGACTATTTTTTTTACTGTATACATGCTAATATTTTATCTGTACTAACATGTTTTACCGTCTACTAATGCAGACTTTATATTTTTAAATTATATATTATTTAAATTTGTGTGTTGTGATAGTGTAAGAGTATTTATTCCAATTTTTTATGGCTTTGATTGGATTCTTACTACTTTTAAAACCTCACTATAATACATAATAAAATGATGTAAGCACCTTTTATATGTCATTACACAGATAGCACTTGTGTATATGATACATATGTGTGTCGGTGTATGCGGTGTCGGAGGGGGAAAACAATGATTTAGAAGGTTATAAATTAAGGTAGGAAAAGTGGGCGATAGATTGTCTAGTGCCTATGAGTGGCAGAGTCGTAAATCCACCCCTGCTGGTATCCCAAGGAGGTTTCCTCTTCGGGGACGCGTCAGTAAGCCTAAAGTAAGTTGGCCTAAAAATTAAATTCACAGACAGTCAGTCAGTCGGCTTAAATTCATTTAGCTTAATGGGATTTGTCCTAAAGTAATTGGACCTAAAATTAATCTCAGCACGAGTCAGTTGCAAGCAAACTCACGCTAGTGTCAACAAAGCATCTACTTAGTCAAGTTCTTGCATACGGCCCTGTAAGCTATTTCATATGAATATATATATATAGCATAGGTGATGTGAGAAAATTTTACAATTATTGTAATACACATCATTGACATTTGACAAGTTTACTTTTAGGTCACTGAAGTATCCGAACCCATTGAAGTATCCGTCTCATTGGTAGTTTAATTCTTTCATTTAGGCTTAGGGATGGTAGCTGTATCAATATCACGGTAGTTTCCTCCTTCAATTGAGACTCGGGATAACGGTATCTGCCTCGTCTTGTCTCAGGAACATTACAGCTGATCAAAACTTATGTGCTTTTAATATTCGCTAGAAAGGGCGATGATATGAATATGATATGAGGAAGATGACTGAAGTTGTATCGTTCTGTATAGCACTCTGAGTCAACTCACACACGTTTTGACCGAGCAGACATAAAACTTTCAAACTATTCAAATAGAAGTTGGACATTTTCTGTAGCGTACGTGTAGTCCACCCTAAAATTACTGAGACACTTGACTAGCTTACCGTGGGTTTTAAGCTTTATCAGAAATACAGCCGATATCTTCTAAACTGTAAAAGCTGTACTCTTTACTATTGTTTATGATACCCTGTAGCCAAGCTATATGATCTGTTCCTTTAATATTAATGGGCCTCTCCCTCTCCAGATGATGACCAGTCAGATTACCGAGTTCTGAGTTCGGCTTAACCCCAACAAGACTAGCCATGATAATTCGTATTCAGGCAATCTTACTCCATGATACGAGATAGTCAATCTCGAACGAGGGAAGGAATATATAGTTGACTCCATCGAATCGATTGAAAGGTAATATGACTGACTACCTCCTTGTAAAGAAAGACTCTTTCCTCACTCATGAACTCCTGCACGTCGATAAACCAACTGTACGAAAACAAGTGTAAAACGATCCATTTAAGATGCTATCTTGTTGGCGTCACTGTTAGAAGGGTTGTATTGAGATCCAAGATCATTAATAATGAGAGAACGCTTTAGTTTTTTTCATTCTGTGGCCTGGGCTAGTTTTTTTTATTGAAACCGTATATTTTCGACTATCCGCTGCTTGCTAGACCTGACCTAGCTTCATATGCCTTGTAATATAACTTGAGACTAGAACACGCACAATATCAAATCTCTGGCCGTTAATTTATCACAGTAAAACGGTAAACCCACATTTTACCAATGATAAATAGAGAACGTTTTCGTATTGGCGTATATATTTCCCTCCATCTGCAATGGTATGCGACATGTTATCGAATCTTTCTTGATAATATATTCCTGGCGGCTAGCTTCTAAAATAACTATGGATGCATGTGAGTTGAATATGGTAGGGATCAGTAGTGGTAAGGGAGAGATCATTTCTTAGTATGAAGTATGCGAATCGGAATAGTCTTCGTACAATTTTGAGAAAGAACCTTGGTTAAAGTCAAAGTTCATATCCTCAAAAGGGTGCATCACAGAATTCAGGTAGAGTTTAGCTGCTCGTATATAATAATAAACTAACATGTTACTATCCTAAGCTGTGATATTGATACGTACCGTCTGAAGAGTGAAAATGACATAACAAGGTTTTTCCAACAAATTGTAAATTTTCCCATTCCAGTCGTGTTGCGTGGAGGCAGTCATGTTCGAATACTCATACAATTCCCATCTATGAAAAGGTGTGTGTATGGTTCATCCACTCTAGATGAAATTGAAAAGATTTAGATGATTCACATCGTATATTTAAATATGAACCATTAGCCAAAAGATTTTACTCAGTTCAATTTTAGAAGTTTTCTGTGTTGGCTTTCTGTAATGCTTTATTGTCTCTCACTGAATGAACAAGCATAATTTCTTGTTTAGCATTGACCATAATACGAGAATAGTCTACGAAGAATCCTAAAATGAGATGTAAAGGGATAAATACTTCAAAAATTCCTGTTGTAGCATGTACAGTACATACACTCCTTTATTTCTCAATCATGTGTTTTCCAGGTATGTCTCTTCCCCTTTCCGTATCAATAGATAGTTTTGAGCTGAGTCAAACTACCTACATCTTTCAATTTCTCAATCTCTACTCCATTGATCTCCTATTTGATTCTAGATTCTCGCATTAGTGATGATTCTTTAAGTATTTCCAACAACTCCATTATTCATTAAGTCTTCCTTTGATATTTAGGAAGGAACGATGCTGTAGAGTAGGTATACATATCACTTTCTTGCGTGATAGATATCCTACGCTCGTTTCCGTTAGTTAACGCTCCTTTGGTATACGAGGTGGGGGAATGACACGCTAAACTGGTCAAAGCCGTATTGAAGGTGGCAGGGTCTTCGCTGTTTAATATATTGATAGGGTAATCCATTATTTTCACAGTGAGTAACTCAAGCGTTGTAAATATAGTTTATTGGCAGTTGTTAATGCTTTAACTGATCATCATTCAATGCTTTGAGGAAAACTGCGTCGTCTTGTTTGATCTATTCTCATCTTTGACTCGTTTGAAGTGCAGGTGAAGCGATAGAGTCTCGTCTCTAAAGTTTATGATATCACCTCATTTTTCATCAAGACGTACCTAGCTATAATCTATGACTCATTTGCTACCGGAAGGTAAATTATATTATTCAGCGCCTCTACTATTTTATAGCCTGGAGGGACAGTCATGCTGAACTTGTGCTGGGTATGACTAGGTTCTCCGTTGCTGTAAGTTTCACTACCAAGAATGTATTCAACAGCTATAACATTCACATGTAGCATATCCACTGTATTTGTAAAGCTTTGTTTTCCCAGCAGGAAGAACCACTTGCTTAAAACCTAGCAGAGATGCGAGTGTACCTGGTCGAGTAAACTTAAACGACTTATTGCAATGTATATAACTCAAACTTTGATCTGGCAGCGTAAGTGCCAAAGATACGTTTACCATTATTGTTTGTTAGAGAGCGTATTTAAGGATACCTAAACAAGTTAGACTTGGTGCCATTTATGATTATAGATGATAAGTATTCCTCCGATATATTGAACAAGTATAAGTGGTTACATAACAGAAACTGTCAAATTATTCCACACGTCCTCTGTGGTTTTTATAGGCCACCCAATGACTACCCTTACTGCTAGCCCTATCAAGATTGACTATGGCATGGTCATTGCCCCAAGGAAATTCAGTATGTAAAGTATATCTCGTGAAAACTCTAAGATTTTAACACTATTGCTTACTTGTATGGATTTATTTCGATAAGGGCTCTTCTAGTTAGCGCTTCAATCATTTTTTTTTTTTGTACAGACGTAGATACATTCCTTTTCCTATTGCAATCGCCTCGAGGGAATCGCATTGGGGAAATTATATGTAGGAACCTAACCTTCCTATTCTCCTTCTTCTTTGTGTGAAGAGCAGTACATTGTTTATTCACTTGTCATTGATGATGAGGTCATTTTGTAAAACCACCGCCAAATCGACTTTAGCTTTTATAGTGTTTGCTATAGCCCAAGCAGTAGCAACAGTCCCAAAGTT
>CABFOV010001736.1:87685-105464 GCA_902141375.1 Timema poppense | reverse complement strand
TATTATTATTATTATTATTATTATTATAAAATTGTTGACAATAGTCACTGGACAGCAAAATAAATAACTGTATGACATTAAATTCGTGACATATTGTGAGAAATAATGTTGGTATGGCTGCACTTATGGTTAGACGTCAACATCTCTAATCTCAAATAGGCCTAAAACACGTGACATTCGTTGAGAGAAAAAGAATTTCTCACGATATTCTTACTCTGAGAAATGGATTTCTCCTTTCACCATCGGGTGAACTGGTAAAAGAGATATTTACCTAAAATGCCAGTAGAGTGTGTGATTATGTTTGTTTTTCTTGGTGTCCCTATGATATTATTTACGTTTGTGCCGGTTCTATGTCTTGAAACCACGTTCCTCCCGCAAGAAAGTGCAAACACTCGGTGTTTTTTTGGGAAGACAACGAAGGGGGTTGTTTATACCAGTCTAAGGTCATATCGTGATGTTAAGATCACCTAAGTTAGGTGTCGTGTAGTGACTCGAATACACTCCAATTATTTTAGATGGGACCTATCTAATAGCTGGAAGAAATACTAGATCTTCTTTCGCGGATTCATACATAAAATCATGTGATCTTTAGCTGTCCTTTTTGATAAATATTACTAATACATATAGTATACTGACAATGATATATTAAAATGTTATAATGTTGGTTCAGAAAAAAATATCTTGGTATTTTATAAACGGAAAAACGTACTCCACTTCTATGGTTGTTACTTTTATTTAGTTGAGTTTTAAATAAAGGTAAACATTAATATTCAGAGTCGTAGAGCTATAAAATTAATATTGGGATTATTTTGTGTAGGAAATTAACGTAAACGCATCTACTTAAGGAGTTATTTTATTGCATTTAAAGTGTTTTGTTTTAAAAACTACAAAAATATTTACTATTTAATGCGATATTTTCCATATCATCTGAAAATCAGTTAGCTTCAATTAAGTTAATAAATTATCTAACATAAGGAGGATAAGGGTAGTTTAGAAGCTACTTCTTATGACCATCGGTTGAACCTAAATTAGATTACGAAGCTCTCTGACGTCAACTCGGGTTAAAAATGTACACTTATTTTAGTATTTCATTTGGGAGTACAGATATTGAATCCCAGATGGATAAACTAGAGATGATGTATTACCTGAATATCTAATTTTGTTAATCTATGCTCCACGTTTTACTACCCTTAATCACCCTAATGGGATAAGGATGGGGTATGTAGAATTTTATAAAAAAAATTAACTGCCTTCACATGGAAGGAGAATAGTAAACAGTTTAGTAAATAAAACTTTATCTCTACACTCAGCAATAATTCGAACATCAAACTCCCCTTCACTGACAAACCTGACTGGATAAGACTTAAATTTAATCTATATAGCTGCGGGGGAGGGCTTATTTTTGTAAATATTTTGCATCGGATATTCCTCCGGAATATCCGCAATTAGTTTCCCTAGAGGAGTAGGAATTATAAAGGAACAAATAAACAATACTACCACTATATTTTATAATACTTTAGAAAAACCACCCTCAACAAACATGAACCCTGACCATCCCATCAGCTGCAAACCAGACTTTACTAGGTTTATGTTTACTCTGCGTCTCTACAAACATGGTTATACCCCCAAACTAGCTGTTCACACATTATCCAAGGGAATGTTGAGTTATTCTAACTTGCCTAATCACCTAATCACTACGTTCCAATATATTAGCTCACCAAAAAACCCTCGTATAGCACTATCTTTAATAAAATGCAAACAGTACTGATGATACCAATTTTCCACTAATTCTTTTTTGGTATTTATTTTATTAGGTCTATTACTTTTCTTTAAATGCTTTTTCACCATGTCTCATCACCTGTTCGGGTACGCTTACATGATAATTACTCTAATAAACTAAGGATGAGGAAGGAAGTATTTTAGAGGTAATCTAACTGCATTTGGGAGACCATTTAGGAAAAACCTTCCTCAGTAGACCACCCGATCTCCGACTGGTATTTGAATCCCAATATCCTTGTCATCAGCAGCCCGGCTAACATGACCATGATGCCTTGTACGAATGGTTCTCAAAATATTCTATCTCACGGGACACTATAAAAATTTCGAAACATAATGAGGAATTCTTATGTGTTCATGTCTCATCCCCTTTCCATGTAACCCTATATTACAAGTTTTCATTCTTTAACTAAAAACTAAGTATATTTGAGAAGTAAGCTTATGTAAAACAAAATTTATTTATCTATTTAATTTATAGTACATACTTTGCCTGGTAAAAAATAATATTATTTAACTTCAAAATGTACCGTTACTTATCCACTCTTTAATACATTTTTTATATTTTAATAACGCTAAAAAGTCGTTTCATTTTTATTTTATTTATTAAACTGTATATTCTGTGAATGATATGGATATTTATGAATTTCTAGCATACAAATTTATATGCATAAATAGTGTTTTTCTGCCACTACTCATAATCGTGTCATGGATCCCCGAACACCCCTTCGGGAGAAACAGTTTCTGGGCCACTTTCTTAGACCATTCAGCCACTTAAGTTGGCTAAAAGACTATTAACAATTCAACTTAATGATTATAGCTAGCTAGGTCAGCTTGAATAAAATACACCCACATTTCATTAGCACCAAGTCCTACTACTCGTTTGAATTTAGCGCTTACGTACTAATTACGCTAGTGAGTTTAGGGATTATGAAGCTTATATTTAGAGGAAGTGCATCTGAATTTGTGTGGAGGAAGAATATAAGATCTTTTGGAAAATCACCCTCAGTAAGCCAAACTTAGATTCGAACCTCAATCCGTCCGTTACCGGCATTCTAGTATACTGCCATCGTTGCAATGAAAGAAGATACAAATCTCTATTTCAAATAACTTTGTGATATCTACTCTTATTGCACCTATTTGGGATTTGAACCCTGACCTCACCATGTAGGATGTTCAAGTGCATCATGAGTTACTCTCAATCACCGCTATTGGTTATTTTAGCTTGGCCATCATACATTTTGTTTGTTGATTAGAATATATATATATATATTTAAATTTTATATTATTGATCAAGAATCACATAGTGAGTCATACCATATTTTTTTTACGAATACATAATATATTTATATGATTACAAAAATGATCCAATAAGTTAGTTTGATTTAAATAGGAAGGAAATTGAAGGTCTTAGGGCAGAAATACATATCCCTATTAAATTTATATGTGGCATATTCAATATTTAAACTTTTATTATATTCTAAAATCTAGTTAAAAGAGATAATTAAAATATTCGTCGATATTAGATATACTCAAGGTCCTGACTGACTATAAAAACAACTTGTAATTCAAGAAGTAATCAAGCTCAAATCCCTGCGAGCACATCTTTTTCGTAAAATAGGGGCTATTATGTTTATACCCCGACCCCCTCAATAATTATGTTTTTCAGGGCCTGAGTTTCATCTCAAAAAGTTGAAATGAGGCTTTTTGATTTCTATAAGTCGATATCCGTTATCGTTTTAGACGTATGGAGTGCATTCCGCCATGATTAATTTAATCCTGATTACAATTTATAAAATAGTTGTGAACCTTGGATTGCGTTTTGGTGGTTACATGGTTTAAGGTGCTACTCTCACATTAGACTAGACTGCTTGACGGGTAGATCAAGGTTGGAATCTCGGTCGGGTGTACTGAGGTTTATTATCCCAAAATGGTTTTACTCTCTCCCTTTACTTAAATGCTGGTACACTTCATCTAAATATAGACTTTCCTCATCCTTAAAAAGATTAGTGTAATTAGAACATAAACGTATAACCTTAATGGGTAGTGAGAAACAACGCTAAAAATAACAACCTTGGTTTGTAGTATCAATTGAATAAAGAGAGATGTTTTAAAGTTAGATTGTGTATAAAGAATAATATAAAATTCAAATCTTTAATCCTAATAAATGAATTTAAAAATAACACTTGTTTTTTAATCCGTACCTTATTTATAAATGTAAAAATCAATTTCAAATAATTTATTAATTTAAATATACTGTACATTCAATAAAACTATCTTTTTTCTATAGTTTTTAAATTGAACCACTTATTTTAGAATAAGTAATAAACTTACCTACGAAAATTTGATTACTCCCTAATTTATAAATATAACCAGAGTATAATTCCTCTCACGCTTTTGCCATTTTATATAAAGGTCAAAATACAACTTGTGAAATAATACCAACACTTATTTAATACTGTATGCATTTTGTCTCCTTTTTTTAACACTTTCTAAAACGAGATAAAGGTAATTATTAGTATGACCAGTGGAGTCGTTATGTGAAGTCACGTTAAGAATACCATCCACTAAATAGAGCCATCTTATGATTTATAATCATTTCGATCACAAGAAGAATGTGTAAACTTATTGCTTTTGAAAGCAAAAATGATTTGCTTCCAGCACGTGTACCGTTTCGATATCGTGCATGTCGGACACGTAATCACCATGTAGCTCGCATACGTTACATACGTGAAGATCATGTAGGTATTACGTGTGTGGGTGGGGATCATGTGAGTAAAAGAAGATTTTTTTTTATACATTATTATTTGGTTGGAGAGAAATTTAATTGGAGATGTCTTAAAATCGATCATTTTCTCGCTGGCACGATTGTTAAGTTTCTCAATAAGTAAATTATGACTTTTATATTGAACGTTACAGGAAGAGGTTGGTAAAGAAGAATCGTGCCATTTTTCTCACCAGCCAGTCAGTCATACAACCCGACCGGGATATCCACTATTTAATTACAAGTATGATTTTGGTATGTAAAAGGTAGGATTTATAGCTAATGTAAAGGCAGTTGCGTCGAGGGAGAGTGGAAAACCATCGTGGGGAAAAAAAATACTCTGTACTCCTGGCTGAGATTTGAACCTTGACATCCTTATCACCGTCCAGCCAAAATTAACGATCTGGAAATTTAGATCTACGTGCTAATTGGTGCGGGTAGTCTTTGGATAAAGATATCTGATATTTGAGCATATTACATTATCATTTTCCCCGTCCCTCTCAATCCCATCCAAAAGGGACTAGGAACCTAAACTGATGGTCACGTGTTCTAAGGCAGAGTATTTTCAAACAGTGCTTCATAGAGCCCTTAGAATTCTATTTAGCTATCTCAAGTACTATGAGGCAATTTTATAATATTCATTATTTGTTTTTAATAATATAAATAAGCATAATTAACTAAAATGGCCAAATAATTCAAATATTAATAAAGGTCATTAGCCTAAACATAATCTGAAGCATGTGATGTTTTCCGTTTATTTTATAATATGACACTTGTAAAACCCATTTGTAACTTTTAAATGTTAATTAATTGATGTAAAAATATTATGAGGGTTTCAACATGTATTTTTTCTGGTGTATGGGCAGTATTGGTATAAAATGTTTATGAACCCCTGCTCTGGGGCATAGGTCTCGAAATATACTGGATGTCAGATGACGGGTAATTTGGGGTAAAAATCTTGTCCTGAGTGGTTTTACTTTTGTTATTAATTTCCGAATTTTTTTTCTTTTTCTCTGCGCATTAATGTGGGTGCGATTTCTCTTAGGCTACCCCCCTCAACACAACCCTTTAAATTAAGACAACAAATATGGTGTTAAGTGTAATGATTAAAAAGAGATTTTCAAGTTGGTAGACTACTTATTTAAAGCATTTTGATTGGATTCAATACTACACCTGATTTAATTTTGTACTTAAATATGGCTTTGTCTTGTTAGGAAATAAAACCAAATACCTGATATTTTAGTGTAGTATTTTGTAATGAATGTTGATCTTCTAAGTTAATTCCTTTTTTAATTTGTACGATGATATATCTTGATGTATAAAATTATATTTAGATAATCCAAATAAAATAACATATTATTTTGTGAACATTTCAATTTTGTATGAAAAGTGTTTTTATATAAAAATTAGGGTTTAAATAAACGGATATCTAAAAAATACACCAAAAAATTAGTTTGTAGTGGCAAAAGATCTATATTTTATTTCTAGTTTTCTCTTAGTAAATTTTTATTTAGATCTTACCCATTTCCTAGAGCCTATTATCCTGGAGACCACAAGTAATAATTTGTATTGCATACAACTTTGAATTTGTCATGCAATATTGATTTCAATATAATATTTATTAAATAAATATTCACTATCCAAAGTCACCATTATCCAAAAATTAACTTTGAACCAATTAAAAAAAAAGGCATTTTATTATATTGTTTTATTCAAGATTATAAAACGTCAAAGGAGATTTGAAATAAAATTAATATTAATGTTCGAAGTAATTTATTATTATATGTGGGTTGTAAATTAAGTTTGCCTTTCCATTCATTAGATCCATTATACATTAGATAATGCAATCATGATACAATAGATCACACAGTAATGTCTTACTCAACCCTTTCAACAAAAATAATATCGTGACTTAACATGAGTATCTATTTTTTTATATATAATCCTTCCTCTTAGTATTTAATTTTAATCATGATGAGGTTTTGTTGTTGACGGTAACTCCTCTTCCCTCCTTCTCCCCAATCTTCCCCTATCCTCTGAACGTAATTAGTGTTATTGTGTTACAATTATCTTCCCTGACTCATTATCGGGTGAAGGGGGTGAGGGGGTATCCAACGAACCATCCATACAGTTCTACCTCGTTCACTAATGAAGTACCTCACTAGGATATATCCACAGTAACTTTTATTTTCTTGTTCTAAATTTTCAGTTACCTCACGCAAAATATAACGTTACGTAGTGACATATTTGAAAATATTTCCCGACATAAATTATGGTTAAGGTAATGGACGCAAGTATTTCATTCAATTCTCACCTTTGGTTTGTTCTTGAATAGTTGCAATGAGGCTGATTTTTTTTTTGTATGAGTGTGTATTTGCAGTGTATATGTTGAAGTGGAATAGTGTAAGAATTAGAAGCAGTCAAAAAGGTGTATTGAGAGGCTAAAATATTATCTGCTGACACATTATTGTGAGGGTAAGGAGCACTAATATCTCTAGAGTCATAGACATGGAATTAGCAAGTGTAGGTAAAACAAGAAGCAGAGTGAACTATCCATTACTTGGTAATAATAGAGAGATGCGATGGTGCTCAGTTCAACAGAGGTTGGCGAGAAGAAATTTCAAAGAGGAGGAAGACAAATAGCCTTGCAGGATGAACTACTCGTTTATTGGTCATTTTTGTAAGAGGAGGTAGGTTTCCGATCACAAAAATTGAGGAAATGAAATGTTTTAAGTCACAGACACACAGGGCATCACTTGTGTTTGAACGGTTCCACCTTATTGAAAGGTCGAGTCAATCAATCGTCAAGCCCCTGATAAAACTCACGTGTCATGTTTATGAAAGGACCATTACTGATATTTAAAAAACACGTGGCTTAAACGTTAAAGTTAGTCAAGTCTGTTTTACAGATGACCTTGTGCTAAGAGCTAAAATCCCTTCTGGGCATATTGAGGAAATTTTTACTAAATAGTTTCTTACTCTTTTCTATACAAAGATGCAGGTAGAGCTAAGTGTATTTTTGTTTTATCTTCCTCATACCTATCCCCCAGACCGGCCTCTTGATCTATTGGCTAGCATCCCGGTTTACTGCTCTAGAGGTCCTAGGTTTTATTCCTGGTAGCACCGTAGGTATTTTTCATGAAAGAGGAATTGTTCCTATAATCACCACGGTCTGGTTAATTAGGCTTAAGCTAGGTTTAATATATCCAATGGCTCCACATCTTCATAATTACTATCATTACGTCATCTCAATGCGGGTACAACGTGTAGGCAACCTCTTAGGTACACCCTGGGCAACTTACTGTTCCCACAGAGCAACTAAGAGTCTGCATGCATGGCGACCGAACTAGACACTGCATCTCTCACGGACAATTATGCCATACACTAAAATAACCTATTATTATTATTAGCACCACGTCTTACTACCCATTCGGGTTATACGCACACCAACCTATTATTCACTGGTGCAAATATGCGGAGAGCCTGGATGTATATTAAGACGACGTGAAAAAAAAAGCCTAGTATATTATTACGCTTTCTTGTGACCTGGCTGTCTCCCTGTTGCTTACTTGTAAAAGAAAACTTACTTTTAATTATTACCGTCGATTTAAGGGATTTTCTAATGGCTTCTAATGGCTAGTGGCTTGATGTAAAGGGTAGGAATAAGGATAGTAGTTTAAAGGTAGTGCACACCTGTTAGTGTGGAGATAACTTGGATTAACAATTCTGATGTATACAATTTTAAAAATAACTACAGTAGCTATAATTCAGATTTATTGCCTCAGACCACACAGCAAGAATTTTCAGAAAGCAATATCATTTGTTTTGACTCAAATCAGGCAGAATTAATCTTTAAATATTGTTTTTTAAATAGTAAGTCTTAAAAGTTTAGTTGATCATATTTAATTTACCAACTAAATGAATTCACATGCTCAGCAAAGTGGCTTACTTAAGTTTCTACACGAATAAAGTAAGTCATTATATTTAAAGGAAAATTAAAAAAATCCTGATCATCACAACATATATCAGATCTGGTCAAGTATATTAGTGTTTTCCCTGCATCTGAATGTAGGTGAGTTTTAGTCTATTGTATGTCCTCTACTCTACGTTTCAGCTTTGTTTTTCATGTTTCTTTTATTTTTATTTAATGCATTCTTTCCCATCTGTATTGATAAAATAAGCTCTACTGCTTGAAGTTCTCCTTAAATCCAAATAAAAACTATATTTTATATGAGATTTGAATAATATATACATTTCTTTAAACTTTTGAATCGAATGAACTGTGTCTTATTGTAAAAAGGAGTAAAATATATCAACCCTCTGCAGTCAGTCGTTAGTTTGTATCAATACACGTATTTATACACCCTAAAGGTCATATGTAAGAACAGATTTTTATTAAATATTTATGCATTTGCTTCGTATATTGTTAAAATAGAACCCAGATTAAACATATTACAGCCATATTAAAATTATACTTTTCTTAGTTATATTTCTTTGTAAATATATTATTTAATATCGTTTATTCTCAAATTATAAATTTATATTAAAACTTAATATTTACTATGAATTCACTCACATTTAAGTTGGGTAAATTAACTTTTTTCCCAGAGAATTATCCAAACTGGTAAAAGCACTATTTAAAACATGTATGAGGTGAGGAAACGTTTTATTTATGTCAACGACAACACATATTAACTACCTGTAGTAGGAAAAATAAAGTTTATACGAGAAGGCGCGTTTGAAATTATCACCAAAAGAAAAAATTTAATTTTCTTTGTACCAATATTAACTAGCACATATTAAGGCATGGTTGATATGAACACCAAAATAAACAGTATGCATTAATATCTAAACAAAAAAAAGAAAAAGAAATAAGTGCTCTATAGTAAGCGCCCTAGCTTACCAAACAAAATTGCAGTGCTATCTTAGTACCAAGAACAAGCATTAAATAACACTAATAATAAAAAAAACCGCAAACAACATATTTTCTTATTATTATTAGTAGTAGTAGTAGTAGTAGCACCTCGTCCTACTACCCGTTCGGGTTATACGCACTTACGCTAATGTGTAATGGTAGGGTGATTGTGAGATGAAATGTAGGGCCTACAGTTTAACGTGGAATCCGAACCATGGTGAAGGCCTGGCATTCCCCACATTCACAAGATGTCTTGTCAGAGGTGAAGGAAGGGTTTGGTAATCAGAAAAATCTGTGCCGGGACTATTTTCTTGTTAAATTATATATATAGTAGATGGTGAACCTGTTTTTTGCACGAGGAATCTATATCTTACTTTGGGATTTTTGTAGGCATACAAAATAAACCACAGGGAATAGTAGTAACCTTATCTTAAAATATGTTTGAATATTCTTTTTTTTTAAATTGAAACACAAAACGTGAAAGTAGGTTGACTAATACACGATTTCAAAATAGTAAAATGACTTGAAGTTGTTTAGAAAAATCTTAAATTTATTTTGAAGTTTAAGTTATGACTTCTTTATACAAAGTACTTTTAACTCTAGCATGTTGGTGAAAATAAAAAAGTAATAAGAGTGTAACAGCATATATAATTTAATTTTATATAGCTGTAATTAAATCCAATCAAAAGTGACCTATTATTATTATTTTACTTCATTTACCCCACTTAACCTTTCTACCCCGTTTACCCTTTCACCCATGCTACCAATCTTTGTCTTTTTCAATTTTTCAACGTTAAAGCCCATTTTACCCTATTTACTCTCGCTAACTGATTTACACTTTTTCCCCCTAACATTTTCCCCCTATTTTTCTTTCTACCTTTTTTGCGGCTTTCTAAGATTTTTACAATATCCATTCTTTTCACTCTTTTTACTTTTGTACCCTCTTATTTTTTATCATTTACTTTACAGACGTTATACCATTTTTACCCATCCATTCCTTTTTACCATGTTTTTCTCAATTGTGTCCTATTGCGTTTTTAGACATTTCAGTCATTTCTGGACATTTTTTGCAATTTTTTCCCTTTTGATTATGTTTAATTTTTTTCCATTTTTATCATTTCTGGACATTTTGCTCCTTTTAACCCTTTTTAAGTTGATTCCCCGGCTTATTTCACGAGAAATATTTTAGGGTACAAAGGGTTAAACCGGTTAAAATAGTATGGACAGTAAAAAGGAAAAAATGTCCAAAGAGAAAAATCATCAAAAATGGTAAAAATTTATTAATGTATAAAAAACATATATTTATATCAATAAAATAAGGAGTTTGTGTATATGTGTTTCTGTCTGTTATAAGCATCACACGATATCTATCACACTCAGATGTCTGAAGTTTAGAAATGAGTAGTAATACCAATTCTTCATGTGGTTCTCTATCTCAAAATACACTTTTCCAAGTATATTTTTATTTGGTTTGTTAATATTTACAAATCTCTTGTTGCCAAGGAGACATACAAAGATTATAAATTATAAATGTATATGTTAAAAGTTAATATATTTTCGAACTAATACAAATTTAAGATATTAACAGTCTGTTTTTTTACGAAACTGCTTCACTCAATGATGAAAGGGCGTGTTTTATGAGAAAAATAAGGAGTAGGCCCTTAAAACAGAAAAGGTCCCATCTCGATCTGATGGGTAATTTTAGAGTTTAATGTCCACAAACAGAGATACAATGTAATGTACAGACTAATGTATGATGTTATAATGTGACGTATGTATTACTAACGGTGTCCATCCTCGATATTTAGTAACCCTAATGCTTTTAGATTCCAAGTATTCAGTACTACTATTGGTTTTAATCCTATCTATTTAGTATTATTAATGGTTTTCATAATAAATATTTAGTGCTACTAATGTTTTTCCAATGGTTTTCACGCAACTTATTCAGATCTTTTAAAACAATATAATATATAGTCTATGAAAACTAAGTAATACATAAGAAGAAATCCAATAATTACTTTTTGACTTTACTGGCAACAAACAAACAGAATTAGAGAAAATTGAATACACGGATGGATAGAGTTGTATTATATTTATAGACAACTTTGGAACAATTTTAGTTTTGTATGAATACAGTCATTCTATATAATATATTTTTGTATGGCTATTTGTAGGCCTACACAAGTAAAAGTTAACAAAACTGGTGTGCACTTTTGTTCTGCCAAGTATTGATCTCTTACGAGTAAGCTAATTAGAGAAAGTCTATTATAAAATGTATCGCTACTAAAGCTTAGTATTTAAGAAATAAAAATGATCGCAACTCACCATGCAGTCAACCGTTAAAAATCAGTTTGTTTGTTTACTTAGGCCAGCGATTCTTAATTAATAAAGTGATCCCTTAAATAAACCTTAAACTTTACTATTTGGGGTATTTTTGTGCACTCACTAAGTTCTAGAAAAGATGCAACACCAGTGTATCGAACGTTCGTTAATACATTATTGAGAAACGAGATGCTACAACAGGGATATTGTTTTAGACCATGCCAAGAATCGAACATTAGCCCTTCTTCAGCTCACTAGGCAGATGCACTTACGGCTAGATTTAAATGTTTGAAAAAATAAAGTACCTTAACTTTTTCTAAATAAGCTGTAAAGTGTACAATTTCAAACAATGATACTTTTTTGTATGAATATTTATAAGCACCGTGACTTAATACTCGTTCGGGTAATACGTTGATATGTATGTTGAGGTTTCTTTTAACATAAGTCATTTTATATAAATGGTGGCCCAGTTTTGTTTTTTAGTTTATTTTTGGGAACGCTTATCTTAATTCTATAAAATACATAGTCCATAGTTACCTTTACATCCACACATCAGCAATCATAATTTATTCGGCCATGTTGGAAGTCAAACCCGGCATCTTCAATTGGAAGATCTTGGTATCGAACTTTTGATCTAATTATATATAATATAGTTTTTTTTGCTAAGAAACTTACTTTTTGTATACTAAGTTTTTGGCTTCTTATAAAAATTAAATTCGTCTTTAGTAAAACGCAAATTAACCTACCAAATGCAGCGAGATCTCCCAAAACCCCAAAACCTAGGTTTTATCCCACCGAGCACTAAATAATCAAGCTAATAGGAATGTTTTGCTACTCACAGATAAACCAGATGTCATACTTTATAGCTCTGAGAACTATAATTTATAGGGTGGGGTTGATTCTTTTTAGCATGAAAATTTATGTCGTGCGGCCTTCGAATTGTACTGTGTCCCCAAAGGGATTGAGATAACAACATAGAAATAATGTTGTTTTTTTTAAAAAAGAGGGAAGGAGGATTGGGCATTGGAAAAAGTAGAATTGTTATTTGTTTTTCTCTCCCTCCTTTTCCCCTCGTTCTCTGTTTTGCACATGTTTCATTTTGTACAGTTAATTACACGTTGTTATAAACCATACCCTCCCCCCAGGTCATGATTAAGATCGCGTGGACAAATAGGTCTATTAGCGACAGAGCATACATGCAGGTACCCTTAAAAGAGTAGTAATATCTCGAAATGAAAATTCATTAGTGTATTGAAATAATTGCTATATATGTGAGCTTCATGTGTGTTAAATAATTAAGCCGCTTAGAAGAAGTAATAATGTTTCATTTTTTATGGACGTGGTTCGATCCTTGTAGAACTCTTTTTGAGATAGGGTTTAAATTCCCTTGAGCCGTACCAGTAATCACGTGGACTGTGGTGGAAATATCGTCCCTTTCTGTTTGCCAGTAACTGGACGGTCGGGGTTCGAATAACGATAGGCTGAACTTAGGTGTATTGTTTCTTAAATTGTTTTAAGCTCTCCCTCCACGCATATATGAATACATGTGCCCTAAATCAAATAATCTTAATCCCTCAAACATTAAATTAACTAATACACATGTGAATAATATTCATAGGTGACCTGGTTGTCTAGGGGTAAGGTGTTGGACCTCTGTGTTGGGGGTCCGGGTTTCAATACTCGATCCCGGCACAGATTTATCTGATTACCAAACCCTTCCTTCACCTCTGACAAGGCGTGTATTAATCACAACTTGTGAATGTGGGGAATGCCAGACCTCCACCGTGGTTCGGATTCCACGATAAACTGTAGATCCTCCATTTTATCTCACAATCACCCTACCATTACACATTAGCGTAAGTACGTATAACGTGAACGGGTAATAAGACTCGGTATTAATAATAAAATTAACATTCGCGTGTAGAGAGACGCAATAACGAAAAAGAAAAAGATATTTTCTAAGTTCACGGCAGTGCCAATAAATCTTTTACTGAACAAGTGAGGCTTTCGCTTCTGAAATTTCCTCTCCCCCATCTTCACGGAAACTACAAGTCCGTCCAATGAGATGATCGCACCTGTTGTAATTTCTGCACTGCACACTTGACGGAGCAAATGGGTTAACGAGCAAGAGGTCATGAAGATAGAAGGAACATGGGAGGGAGGATTCTCTCTTACCTTTAGCTTCGTGCTACACGACTAAATCATCTTTCAAACTCTTAGCGGGCGGGCGGGTGGAAGACAAAAAAAAAAAAATGCAGAAGAAACCACTTCGAGATCTTCTGTTCCGAAAGTTCATCAGGGTCGGAAAGAGCTCTGCGTTCTTTACTACCGAATTCTTCTCTGTTCTTCTTGTCGCAAGAAAACATCTAGTCTTTCTTATATTTGTGTTATTGTATTGCTTATAATTTACTTTCCCTTCTTAAATCTGCCATACCAAATCGATTTTATTGGTATCTTTATTTGTTCTGATGATCTATATTATAAACATGGAATAAAGAAAAGAATAGTATATTACAGTTGCTAGAGTTACTTAAACTATTTTTATCTATTCGTACGTAAAGTCATGTGAGCTACAGGTTTAACTTTTAATAGATAGTAGTAGTAATAATATAATAAGATGCAATCACCTATGTTGACCGCAAAAATATATATTTGCTAGTGTCTTTCAAATCGTGTTCATAATGAAGTTGTGGTCTTTGACATCTATATAATTAATTAATAATACGAATAATGATTTAGAGATTAATTTTAAACAATATTATTAATCGAATCAAAATAGTTTTTACTACTAAATATATTTACAGATATAAGTTTATTTTAACTAACATTAGAACAAATTTTAAGTATTGGTTGAACAAAATAGCTTTCGTTATATTTTAGATAAAAGTTTGTATCAATTTTTACTTTAACGGTTTCGATTTATTAAGTTTTAAATACTGTGCAACAATGAACATCACTCGATTTGAGATAGATCCTCTTGTTTCGGAGGGAACTTGAGTATGTATCCGTTATGGGGACCCTACTAGTTAGTCCGCTATGTGGAAGAGAAATTGTGTCCCTCCCACCCCCCATTCCATTGTTTATTCCCTATCACCACGCAGCCATTCCCGATAAATTACATTATCTTTATTTTATATATATATAATAATAGGATTTAAAACATCAGCATAAATAAACTGGAGCTCTGTTAATCATGACTGAGATTGTATAAAGGTAAGTAAGCCTACTATTGACTCTATTACAAACAACTTAAATGATTGATTTTATAATTTGGGATTTAAGATGCATCCTCTTAAGCATATATATATATATATATATACTAATTTTGTACTATTTGTTATAAATCTTTATTTGTGTCATTAAAGCAAATAGCCGCTTAAGTGGATGCATCTTAAATCCCAAATTATAAAATCAATCATTTAAGTTGTTTGTAATAGAGTAAATAGTAGGCTTACTTCCCTTTATACAATCTCAGTCATGATTAACAGAGCTCCAGTTTATTTATGCTAATGTTTTAAATCCTATTATTCATGTTAAGATTACGTAGCCCTTTAATTTGTATTTCTAAAATATAATAGATTCTCACTAAATGTTTGGATAACTCAATCATATATAAAAGTTAAAAGGAACCTAAGGGCGAGCTAAAGTATTACAGTAGTCCTTAGAGCACAAACAGGAAAAATTTGAAAAATAGGTTTTGATTTAAATTTTAAGAACACATTTTCCATACTCCAAGTTTAAAAAAAATATTATTGTGCCAATATTATGTAGATAGTACTTTGTTAATGTTTGTCAATTTTCCTTATATTTCTACACACAAATCTACCATGGAAAGTACCACAAGAAAAAACTCATTAATTATATAGTTTCATCCGGAAAAATGAGATAACGTTTTCAAATAAAATATCAACGTTAAAATAACACAAACTTTTGATTCTTCTGAGTATTTCCGGGAATATTATTAATATTTAACTACGCACACACAGGAAAATTAGTATGATTTTCAATGATTTATCAAATAGTCGTTGGAAATTAATATAATTTTCAATGATTTATCAAATAATCGTCTCAGTTTAAAAAAAAATATTTAGATATTATAAACCGTCCCATTTTTCGTACAGTAGTAAAAAAGTCGTACTTGATTAGCTAATATACATACATATTTAGTTACGTAGATATTCAATTAGATTTTAAAATAGTTTTTGGTCTATAAAATAACATTATAAGATAATAAGACGTTAAGCTTCAGACAATGGGTCGAGACTGGGATCTCAGAGGGGATCAAAGCGTTTTTATAAATCAAATGATGGGAAAAAAGGCAGGCGTCAGGTTATCCCGAGCTCATCGTTATTAATTGCGATCCCAGCAACCAATAGCTTCACCAGATGCACACGAGGAAAATTGAATTTAATAGTAAGTATATTTATAGGTTTTAACTATTTTCACTAAAAGTTAATAGGTTCTATCTATAAAGTATTTATATTGAGATTTTAGTGAAATAAAATAAATTATATAGTTATATAAAATTAAACATTACTAAGTACATAACAAAATAACCCAACATTTTTAGTAAAAATCAGTGAATTACTATTATGCATCTTTTACCAAAAATAAATCTATAAATGGTAATTTAATGATCACAATCATGAAAATCGATAAATTGCATACAAAATTCACGTTCTTAATGTTGTTGTTTTTTTCAAGTAAATTTATAATTAATATTTATTACAAAAGACTAAATTATATTTGATTGCGGTTTTTTTTTCAAACGTGCCAAATAAGAAAATCATCTACAGTTCTGGATGGTACCAACGTAAAGCTATTTACGCCTATTTTGGAAGTTGACGTACCAAAGACTCTTGACGTTAAACCAAGTACTTCTCGAAGTCACTCCTATAGGTCAACACGGTTCAACGAGTCTTGACTAAAAACAGAGAGGACGAAGGAAGGCAATCACTCGTGACAGCCTCAACTCACTGCTAGCTGACTCTTTGCCCTATCGTGCGGAGGCACATCGACTACCACCAGCCTCCCAGTGGTGGTTGCCATATTGGCAAGGTATAGTACTTGTCAGCCCACATAGGGGGCCCTGTGTGCGGGTCCAGGTTGGTTTTACAAATATCTTCCACAGTAGGGCTATTTTTAAATATCACTCCTCTATTTTTCAAATATCGTTAATAACTTTTCAAATTCTACAGATGAGCTCAACCATTAAATCATGTCATACAACATGTTGATCTTCTGTCCAGCTTATTTTATTGTTAAATAATCACAGGATAAGCTACTTACCAGTTACTTGTAACCAATATTAAAATGTAAAATTTTCAGTATTTTAAGATTTTTGATTATTTCGGGTGATTGTGCTAATGACTTGCGAGTAGTTAAATTTTCTATCATAGTAAGAATAATTTTTTATATTAGTTTTTAAAATTCTTAGCTCTTATTCAATCCAGATCTTAATTTTAAAACTAAAAAAACTTTCACACTTTTCTAGTTATTTACAAAATGTATATTTTATACTACACTAAAAGGTGTTTTTCCTGTAATTTTAGAAACTTATTCTCGATTCCTATTTTGTAGTTTCACATTTTAAAAATGTTGGGCTTTTGGTGTGGCCTTTCTACCAGAAATTTTTTACCTAGCCAATAAATGGTCGATAATTTTAGTTTATTTAAATTTTCAGCCCTAGCCATTTTTTGTTGCCCCATTTTGAATTTTTATTTTTAGCTTTCTTCTGGTTATTTGGGCTTGAACCATTATATTTAATAATATATTTAAATTTTTTACAGTATCCACCAAAAAGCTTTTTTTAGTTTTGGAAGATTTGAGGGGAAACTTTTTATATTATAGGTTCCTTAATCTTTAAATTGATAACTGTTCAAAACCCCATTACAGTTTAGGGTGATCTTTTTTACCTGCCTGACAAATTTTAATCTTCTACCACACTGATGAGTTATTTATTCTTTTAGTTTTGCCAATTTTGAAACTAATTCCCCCCCCCCCCC